>OX030964.1:492574-520074 GCA_943735955.1 Piscicola geometra
TTAGTTTGTGTTTTCCTGAATAAATTGTTAACAGAGATTTGACAAAAGTTAGAACTAGTTAATGCTAGTAGTTGAGGGACAAAACATATAATTCTTATCAAAGGCAATGTAACAATCCCAACAATTCATAATTTAGATAAGCAAAATCGCATAACCATGTTTATCTTACCAATATTATGACTCATAGATATATAATTTATTTTAAAAAAGTTAAGAAAACGCTCTTTAAAATAGATATATCTAAAATAGGGAAATAAACATAATAACACTACCATGGTAGATATACAAAAAATGCAGCTAGACACAAACAATGACCAGACCTTCAAAAGAATGTCTCACATCTAAAATCCTCCATAGTCTGTTTATGTAGAATACAAACAAGGCAGTATCATTCCATCCTTCTTCATTGTACACCTTCAGTCCGGCCACAGTAGATTCGTGAAAAATATCCCCAAATATATAAATTAGTTCAAATAAACTGAGATTTGTGAACTTATAAACTTCTTCAAAACAGAAAAACAAAAACTACATGGTCAAAAATGGATTTATACCTGATAGCAGTTTTTAGGAACCGCATAATTTTTAAAAGTGTGTCAGTTTTAATTATAAAAAAATAGTTTTAATATTTTTTAAAACATAAATTTTAAACCATTTTATTTTTTTTAACTCTAACAAATATTTTACCAAATAAAAAGCATTTAAAACAAGAAGAAAAGTAATATATTTGAGGTTGTTTGAATATAATTTAAACGTTTATTAAAAGTAAAATATGAATAATTGTGAAATTAATTCTAATTTGAACTTACACTTAGTATATTCAACCTTTTTTAAATTTTGAAATATGACATTTTATTGATTTTAGCATAGGCCTCCAATGGTAAGAATAACGTATAAAAAACTTTAGCTTGCGCTTCCCGGTTACTACATTCTCTATGTGGAACTAATATCAAACCATTTTAAGATGTTATATATATAAAAAAGATATTATAAACTGTAAATCAGATTCAACTTTCTCTTTTTTGAACTTTTAGTTATTATTATTTTATTTTTTTAAATTTTATTTATCTATTATTCTTCCCAACTTTTTTCTCATAAGGGGAGCTGTTAAAACATCAGCAGGTTCTACTTAGCTTGCTCTTTTTTTCAATGGTTTACATTTTAGACAATTGTTCCAGAACTGAAGAAAGAAAGAAAGATAAGATCATCATGTAAACTTTAAATTTTAAAGAAAGCAAAATCTAATGTGAAATTTTTTTATGCATTGAGAATAAAAATTTAATATTCTAAGTTAATTATATTTCGTTTTTTTACAATTGTGTACCATGAAAATCTGAAATAATTTAAAAGTTTCTTAATTAGATCAGATGAGTGCCCGAAGGCATATGTTCCAAACTTATTTACAAATTAGATGATACAGTGAGAAATTATCAGTTATTTTTGCTGTAATTGATGCAGCATAGAATCATTTTTAAAATTAATAAAATTTTATTCTAAGTTTATGGGTTAATCCAGAATCGATTACAAACTTACGATTTGCAGTTTCTTACTTATTAAAAAAAATGAAAAATCGTATCCAAGACTGGATGATTTTTTGAAGAAAAGAGGTATAAAAATATTATTCATTTAAAATATTCAGAATAAAAACTACGATATTATAATTTCTAGCTATTTAAAATTCGAAAATAGGCTAAAAACGCATGTCTTAAATTTCTTTTACAAATCTCAAATATTAAATATTTATATTTATGTTTTAGTTAGTTCTATCCGGTTTGATTTATTCAGTCATAGAAATATTTAAAAACGTAGTTTTACTTTTCTCGATTTTAGAATACCCCATTTATATGAGTTTTTGGCTACTTTGTTCATTCCAACAATTTCTGTTCTGATTTTAGCGTCTCGCTGATCATAGCGATTTATTAAGCAACAAGTGAGTAATATAATTTATTTTTTTTCTGAATACATTTCATGGGTAAAAAAAAGATAAATGTTAAATATTGGGCTCTTATGTTTATTTTTCGTAAAACTATATTATTATTTTATATCATGCACACCATGACGTTAACACAAATGTCCCGATTCACATAAAACTAGGATTAGGTGTCACGAATTTACAGTAGTTTTTGTAGTATTTTTATAATACTAATTGAAGAATGCATTGAATGAAGTATTTTGAGATAAGCATCGTCTAATAATTTATTTCATGAAGCTTCTAAACTAGTAAAATAGCACTGTTTGTCCCGATTTCTCATAATGGTGATAAGTACTATATCATAATTTGCTTGTTAATATAGATTTTTCTAAAATACTGTGTTCTTTTAAAATAATTAAAGTTTTAACGTTAAAAAGTAATTGAATATTAATTAATTTATTTTCAAAAACCATTTCTTGAAGTGAAAATAGCTATTTTAGTGAAAAATAATAAGTTACGGAGATTTAAATAGCCGTCATTACGAGCGCCATTTTAAAAAGTTGATTTCAAATTTCTCATTTACGCAGCATATAGTAACAATTGTGTGAAAAAAAAGGAAAAAAGAAAACTAAACAAAAATTAAATTCAGAAATTTTATATTGTTTTTAGATGAGGTTTTATGGCTGTCAGTGTTCACTATTAATCTGAAAAACTATTTGCTCAATTAAAAAAGATTAATACAATTATTGTGTTTGAAATTATTTTTATACTCTATAATACATACATTAGTATACACAAAGCAAGTTTTTTTGAAATTGAAAACCTAAATATAGAAATACACAAAGTCTGTAGTCAAATCTGGATTAACCCTTATACTCATATCAGTGCCGAGCCTGTAGCCTTCAAAAAAACTGAATTAAGATAAAAAAAAACGGTAAAGTAATTTTTTTGTCTTTTCATGCGTTTATAATGATCTATTTTTAGCTTGAAAACGCTGAGGCTTAAGCCTAAAATCTTCGATTTAGTTTTTTGGGTGTGGGGGAGTTGGGTCTCATCAAAAGTACCAACTTCCAATATTAAATATTCAGTAAATAACCTAGTGATAAATATTTCAAGTGGACGTAACGAATTTCCAATTTTTCGATTTTTTGCCTACTTATGCCCCCCCTACTTATAGTGGCAATAGAAAAGTATTTTTATTGAGTATCGAACTTTTTTATAAAATTTGGCGATACAAAAATATATAGTTGATACAAAAAGAATTAGCAATACAGCAAACAATACTAAATAGTATCGCTGATCGCTAGTACTGTATTGGCCGATACCGGTTCTTTGATTCAAACCCTGGGGAGGACCCTTTCAAGATTTTCTGCAGATCGCCACCCCTGCTCTGTAGTTGTTGTAATCACTTTTTTCGCCCTTGTTCTTGTATAAAGTATTTATTTTGGCATCTCTCATGTCCTGAGATACAGCTCCTTCTTCCCAGCATTTGCAGAGGAGACTGTGCAGTTGTTCTAGAAGGGCTGTGCTACCGCATTTAATGACTTCTGGTGGTCTTGAAGCCCGTCCGGGTTTACGCCACGTTAATAATACTCGTCGTTGTATTGTATTGTATTGTATGCCATCAGCCCCTGGAGCTTTCCCTGAAGACAAACTTTCAATAGCCTTCTTTAATTCTGTAACACTGAGCTTTTCATCTAGTTCCATCATGAGTGGAAGAGTTTCAACTGCGGCAAGGGCTTCATCACTCGCAGAGGCGCAACCAGCAAAAAATGCTGGGGGGGCTCAACTTTAGTCAAAAAAATAATTGTTTAATCCATTTACCGAAGCGGTTGCGTTTTGCAACATCAATTTTTATATTTTCTTGCTGTTTTAATACCGAGTTTTTCACATATTTTGTACAATAAATTTTAATTTTTTAAGTTAAGTTTCAACTTTTTTATTTTTTTATTTATAGTCTTTTATATCCTGTTCACATTTAAAATTTCTCAAAACAATCTTTCTTCGCTTAGATAATTGTTCAATTTTTTCGTTCGATTTTTAGTATATTTATACAAATTTAGTCTTAATTTCAGTGTGAAAAGATAGTTAATACTTGAATTATTTTTTTAAATATTTAAAAAAACTTGTAAAACGTTTTCAATGCTTTTAAAAATCAATGGTGCGTTTTCGCAACTTTGACATAATATGATTTCATATGGTTTTTAATAAGTCTACTCATTATAAAAATAATAAAATTATTATTTAAATGTTAATGTATTATGAAATTTATAAAATTAAAATTAAAATTTGAATTTTGTAGATGAATGTTGATTTTTATATTTCGAAAAAAAATTTCAAACCGCAAATGCTTCACACTTGAAGCTTTTATTGAAAAGAATATAGTTTTTTAACCTCTCATAGGTTGAATATAAAATTAAAATAAAGATAACATTCGACCACAGTGTCGTTTTTGAAACAGCACGACAGTTTATGAGTGTTGTTGTAATTCACGTTAAATATTTTTTTTTGTAATTAAAGTAATTATTATTAATATTATAACAAATAAAATAATCAGAAGTCTGAATTTTATCGAACTATTTGTGGTTTGAATCAATTTATTTATGATTTCTTACTGTACATAAGTATGTCACACTTCCCGCTCACGTTGCGTTTTCGCAACATTTTGCCCCATTAAAACTTATGAAATAGTTGTTTTCAATTTTGCTTGAGTTATTCTCATAACCATATAATGCAAGTCTAAATGTAAAATTAATTTTAACTTTTTTTCTCGGGTAGCGGCGGTCAATGGGCTAAATAAAAACTACCAATTATAATTGATAAAAAATTTAGATAGTTTATTAATGATACAAAAGAAAAACTACAAACTAAGTTGCATAGTATTCTTAAAGTTACGTCAACATTTTTTAAACTAAGGTAAAAGTAAAAAAATAAGTTTAATATGAGATCCTAAACAGTCTATAATTTTTGTTAAAATATTTAGTTTCAACTAAATTTTGATGTGTTCTCAGTTACAAAATAATTTTTCGATCAGTTTGAAATTTTTTTTTACCATTTTATTTACTGGAAGAAGTGCAGTAGCGGTTTTGGTAGCAGATATTCTCAAACAAGCTTTGCAAACGAAGAGCAGAAACAGTCGTCTTAAGATGAATTTTAATAAGCCGATGTTTAGAAATTGCTTTTTCTGCATCTGATGAAGTAACTGGCAGACTCAAAACAACATCGAGCATATAGTGCAACTCGGGCTGAAGGCTTGTGGTTCAAAAGAGTTCTTGCAGTTCGATACATGCAATCTCACGTCTATGCTTTAAACATGGCGTGTTTATTTTTGTCTCGTTCTTAGTGGATATTTTATTAACTTATTAACTTTAGCTAACTTTTTTGCAGTATTTCCTTTGGTTTATTTATTCTCAGTCGTCTCGAGTTAATTTTATTTCACAAATACTCCATTCCTGCGATTCCTCACCGATTGTCATTATCGCTCAACATCACATCACCAAAATGAAATATTCTCCTAATCAATTATTAGAAATTCGCAACAACACGACTCTCTGCCCTCCTCCAAAATCACTACCCAACAAAGCTTCCCTAATTCTCGACACAATCTCTCAACATCACATTGCCATCATGGCCATCACCGAGACATGGATCTCAGCTTAAGCCCCATCAGCAGTCAAGAATGACCTATGTCCACCAGGTTTTTCAGTAGTCCATCAGCATCGTGAGATTGGAAGAAAAGGTGGTGGGCTTGCACTTGTGCACACAAATGATGTCACCTGCTAACGTATCGCCACGACCAAATTCGCTGAATTCGAACACCTCACAGTCAAAATCATCAACACTAAATCCCCAATCAACATCACAGTAATTTACAGACCACCTGGCCCAATCACAACAAACTTCCTCAATGAGTTCTCTCAGCTCATCGAGAGTGATCATCTTAACAAGAACAACAATCTAAATAAGATGATAAATATAAAATTCCACTTAGAACCTGACAAAGAGCGCTTCTGTTGCGTGCCTTAGCGCTATATAAATGAATTTTATTATTATTATTATCAATGAGATCAGACTGATCTGCACGTAAACTTGATGTGTTGATGTGATTTTGAGCTGTCTTTGCACAGTTTCAGCATCCTTTCCATGAAGGTTGGATAATTCTGAAAGCTCGAGAGTTATTTTGTCTATCTGTGTCATGGCTGGAAAAATGTTAATATGAAAAGTGTAAAGATTTAAGAGTGTAGTTAAAGTCTAGTGGTGCTCTATTTTTTCTCAGAATTTGTGACAAGTTAGTGTGATTTTGGTGGGATCTCTATGTTCTGTGTTGATATATGAAATGTTTCGTGAGATAAAGACCCGATGGCCATCCAGAGAAAATATCATTGTCCTATGGCATATTGAAAAAATTGATTACCCCCCCCCCTCCACCACCAAAAAAACTCATCGATTTTCGAAAAATTGCGAGATCCTTCGAGCTCCCCCCCCCCCCCCAGCCCCTCCCCCTGGTTGCGCCACTGCTGGTCAATAACCATCTTATGGATCGTATTTGGCGTAAAGAAGCAAAGCAGGTTTGAGTCATCTTGTTGATGTGTGTCGTCATGGTGAGGTATTTGTTGAGATAAACTCCTAGGTTTCTGACACTTTCAAAAGGCATAAAATGAACCTTTCGCGAAACAAGACAAAAAACACAAGAGCCCGATAAAATTCAACACATAAATAGTTTGCAAGTCCTTGCATATTAGCTTCTTGTTAAAATGTTGGTATATACTTTTTTTAGATACAGGATGAGTAAAAAAATATATGGTTTAGTTAAATAAACTAGTTTCTAATAAAATAGTTAAAATAAATTTTATAAGTTAGAGCCTTGAATAGTGTTGTACATTAAATGATTTTGTTAAATAGTTTGTCTTCTGATCCAATAATTTAGTTTTTTCAAACTTCAAATAATAATAATTATTATAATATATATCTTTCCATATTTTTTTGTTTTTAAATTTATCGCTTGCCAAATCTTGCTCTCGGAATTAAAATCTTGAACCAATAACTGTCTAAAGGACTACAATAAAAACTTATTTTAAAAGGAAGAAGTGCCAAGGCTTCAAATTGAGCACCAGTGCACAGCTTGCAAGCACCCACTGGCTACCTACTTCACAAGGCAATGAGCTCTGCAGATGAAGGACAGACTGTCAAAACGAATCTTCTACACATGACTATGTTTATGTCTATTATCTATTGAAAACTGGTCTAGCTCAATGTCTTTAAAATTGAATCTACTAAAATTTGAACTTATATTTTTTTATAAAAATGGTTAACTAATTAATGATCCATGTAATTTTTCCACTCATACTATTGTTCCATCTAATCATATTCGTAGCTTAGGATTTATTTCTGACTCAAAACTAACCTTATCAAACCAAATTCTATCAGTTACTAAATCTTGCTATTTTCTTCTCAGACATATTAGACAATTATTACCTTACTTAGATGACCCTTCTTTAAAGATGTTAGTTTCTTTGGTTAGCCGCTCCAATAAATTTGTGGAATAAACGGTTTTGGGAATAGTATATTAAAATATTAGAATCTTAAGTCTAAATAAAATTTACATTTAATTAATTAGAATGTTTTTTGTGCGAATGTTGGTTGTTTTTGAATCTATCAAGGAATGGGCGCAGCAGACCAAGATGGCCGCAGGGAATCAAGTGAGCTGCGACATAAAAAAAAAAAACCTTCCATAGCAGCAGCAGTTCCAGTGCTGGCAAAGACTTCTCCTTCACCCTCTATCGCAGTCTCGGCACCAGTGGCAAGACAGAAAATTGAGAAGAATGAGGATAGTGTTTTGTGGTTTTGAGGATGATGTGGTGATGATTGTGCTGTGGTACAAGTGTTGGTATTGTGGTGATGATTGAATTTTTTATTGGTGGAGATAGTGATTTTTTGGCGGTGATTGTCATGGTGGTGTGGGTGAGGTTGGATTATTGAGATTGTTTGTTTGTTTTTTATATATTTAAATTGATATATATACATAATTGGTAGTGGTCTAAAAACTGTTTTATTCAACAAATTTATTTGAAAAGCGCTTTTGAATTATATAAAAAGCGCTATATAGATGCATGTGATTGATTGATTGATTTCTGCACTTTTTCTATCTCGAATTGACTATTGTAATTCACTCTATTATAATTTACTTGAAAGCACTTTAAAACCATTATAATTATGCAGCTAGAATCGTTAGTCGTACTCCTATTTATCATCACATTATCCAGGTCCATATATTTGGAACTCATTACCTCCTTATTTAACTCCTTCTAAATCATTATTTACTTTTCGTAAGGATCTGAAGACATATCTTTTTAACAAATTTATTTACGAGCGCTCTTGAATTTGAGGAAAGAGCGCTATAGAAATTGATTTGATTGATTGAATAAACATTTTCCCAGGTTGTAGATAAACCGCACACCAAAGAAAGCGCGCTGCATGTGTTAAATGCACATTTTCTTTTGCACATGATCTTCGTTTTATCCATTTTATTTTTACCTTTTAAAAATTGATATTTTATTTTATTGATATTGATTTTCTAAAATCAGTCAAATAAATTGTTTTTTTAAACTTTTTTTTCCATTTTTCAAAATTTGTAAACATTTTTTAAACAATTTTAGAAGAAATAAAATATTTTTATAGGTTTCTGCAAATAATTAAATAAATTTTAATCATAGATATAGTATATACTACTTGTTGTTTGTAGGTTATAGGGGAAATGCACACCAAAGAAAACGCGCTGCATGTGGTAAATGCACATTTGATTTTGCGCGTTATATTCTGCGGATTGATGGGGTAAAAAGCAGAAAGATTTCAAAAAAGTAAAATATCAAAATTTATTTAATTATTTGCAGAAACCTATAAAAATATTTTTTTATTTTAAAATTATAAAAAAAATGTATAAAAATTTTGAAAAATGGGAGAAAAAGTTAAAACAACAATTTATTTAACTGATTTTAAAACCTAACAATTTATTTAACTGGTTTTAAAACATAACAATTTTTTAAACTGATTTTAAAACATAACAATTTATTTAACTGATTTTAGAAAATCAATATCGATAAAATAAAAAATCAATTTTTAAAATGGATAAAACGCAGATCATGTGCAAAAGAAAATGTGCATTTAACACATGCAGCGCGTTTTCTTTGGTGTGCATTTCCCCTATAACCATTTTCCTAAATGATTATTAGTCGATTTTTGGGTGGCCAAATACATTGTGACCCATTAGCTCTAAATATTGGGTAGGCCGTGGCTAGAAGCCGGACCGGGTACCCGATCCGACTGGGTACCCGCGGGTACCTGCGGGACTCCCGAAGGAACGGGAAGGAAAATTAATTTCGGGACGGGAAAAGTCGGGAACCGGGAATAGGTTTTCGGGACGGGAACGGGAATCAACATTCAAATCAGGAACGGGAAAAAACGGGAACGGGAAAAACGGGAATACAGATTATTGGGAGTGGATTCTTTAACAATTATACTTCAGCAGACTCCCAAGTATGGGAATCTCTATTTCATCGATACTCCGTACTTTAAATAAGTATTAAAGGCAATGGAAATGTATAACGAACCCACCATTGCGTTGTCAATGTCAAAATCTCCAACATTACATTTGAAATTGTTATGGCGAGTCCAAACATTAGGGAGATTAGAACAAATGGGTGATGATGAAAACTTGTCAAATGAAATAAAACTGGTCAGTTATATTATTTTTATTTTATAAATTAATACTTTGAATTTGAATTATGAATTTCCATTTGAATGCTCAGTTGATCATTTCGACAAAAGAAAAGATGCCCATTAATCTTATTCATATGGCAGCATGTCTGTTGCATCCCCAGTATGAAAGAATAATATTGGAAGAGTTTGGGATAGAAAAAAATAAATACCCAGAAATTTATTAGATAAAATTTAATTCTATTTTGTACAACCAGACAAAGCTCCAGTGACATTGAGGAAATAAAACAAATTATGGTTATTTATACCCTATATGTTAGTTTTTATAACGAAAAAATTATAATACAATTTTTTTACTATCAAATTATACGAATGATTTTATTTATGCAGTTTTGGAGAATAAGAATGTTGTATAAAAAAATATTTCTAACATTATTGAGGAAGTAATAATAATGAACGGGGGAAAAAATTCAGAAGAGGATGAATTTTACAAATATTCACAATTACGTCCCACCAAAATTGAAGATTATTAAGATGTTAAATCTATTGGAGTAAAAAAATTCCAATACTACAAGAAGAAGCCAAAATTTTGTTTAGTATACCTGCAAGCTCTATTCCCTGTGAACGGAATTTGTCAACATGTGGTCGTTTAACTTCAGACCCAAGATTTGAAAGCTAAAACTTTTGACGGTTCAACCCGTGTTAAAAGCAATAAAGACTTTATTAAATTACTCAAAAACAACGACTAACTTCAATACTTTAATTTCAATAAATATTTTAAATTTAAATCGTGTTTTTTTATTTTGTTAAAATAAATATTTTCTGATTTTCAAACAATGAACCTTAAGAAATGTTAGGACTAGCAACTTTGGGACCGGTGAAAACGACAGCAAAAATAAATAAATAAACAAAATTTGTGTTGTTGAAATGGGTCGGGACCGGGTCAAAAAGTTTCGGGAACGGGTCGGGACCGGGAATCGAGTTGCGGGAACGGGACGGTACGGGAATCAAAATTCTGATGGTCCATCGGGAACGGGACGGGACGGGAAAAAGTATTTCGAGAACGGGACGGGACGGGAAAACAAAATTCGGGAACTGGACGGGACTGGGAATGTAAAATCGTCCATGTCCGACCTCTAGCCGTGGCTCACCTGGCCACCCCCCATGCACACACACACAGTGGCTCAAGCCCCTCCCAGACCTATTCTAAGGGTCTCACAATTTTTCGAAAATCGATGAGTTTTTTTGGTGGGGGGGGGGAATAGATTTTTCAATATGCCATAGGACAAGGATATTTTATCTGGATGGCTATTGGGTCTTTATCTCACAAACATTTCATATATCAAGACAGAACATAGAGATCCCACCAAAATAACACTAACATGTCACAAATTCTGAGAAGAAATAGAGCACCACTAGACCTTAACTACACTCTTAAATCTTTACACTTTTCATATGTAAATTTTTCCAGCCATGACAAGTATATAAAGAATAACGCAGATAGACAAAATAACTTCCGAGCTCTCAGAATTATTCAACCTTCATGGAAAGGATGCTGAAACTGTGCAAAGACAGCTCAAAATCACATCAACACATCAAGTTTACGTGCGGATCAGTCTGATCTCATTGCATGTATCGATCGGCAAGAACTCTTTTTAGCCACAAGCCTTCAGTCCGAGTTGCATTATTTGCTCGATGTTGCTCTGACTCTGCCAGTTCCTTCATAAGATGCAGAAAGAGCATTTTCTAAATTTCGGCATTTTAAAATTCATCTTAGGACAACTGTTCTGCTCGTCGTTTGCAAAGCTTGTTTGAGAATATCTGCTACCAAAACAGCTACTGCACTTCTTCTAGTAAATGAAATGATGAAAAGATTTTCACAAACTGATCGAAAAATTATTTTTTTACTAAGAAGACATCAAAACTTAGTTGAAACTAAATATTTTAAAAACTTATAGACTGTTTAGGATCTCATATCAAACTTATTTTTTTACTTTTTACCTTAGTTTAAAAATGATGACGTAACTCTAAGAATACTAAGCAACTTAGTTTGTAGTTTTTCTTTTGTATCATTAATAAACTAACTAAATTCTTTATCAATTATAATTGGTAGTTTTTATTTAGCCCATTTACCCAAAAAAAAAAAAGTTAACATGATTTTTACATTTAGACTTGCATTATATGGTTATAATAACAACTCAAGCAAAATTGAAAACAATTATTTCATAAGTTTTAATGGGGCAAAATGTTGCGAAAACGCAACATGAGCGGGAAGCGTGACATACCTATGTGCAGTAATAAATCATTAAAAAAATTGATTCAAACCACATTTATTAAAACAGAAACAAATTTCAATTGAAAATAGTTCGATAAAATTATGACTTTTAATTATTTTATTAGTTATAATAATAATAAATATTATTTTAATTACAACAAAGCAAATTATTTGAAGTGAATTACAACAGCACTCATAAACTATCGTGCTGTTGCAAAGACGAAACTGCGACGAATGTTATATTTATTTTAATTTTATAATCAACCTATGAGAGGTTAAAAATTATATTTTCTTCAATAATTTTTAAGTTTGAAGCATTTGCGGTTTGAAATTTTTTTTCGAAATATTAAAATCAACATTCATCTACATAATTCAACTTTTAATTTTAATTTTATAAATTTCATAATACATTAACATTAAATTAATAATTTTATTGTTTTTATAATAACAATTGTAATGAATGACTAGGTTTAATAAAAATCATATGATATCATATTACGACGTAATAATTACGTCAAAGTTGCGAAAACGCACCATTGATTTTTAAAAGCATTGGAAACCTTTTAAAAGTTATTTTGAATATATAAAAAATTAATTCAAGTATTAACCCTCTTCTCACCCTGAAATTAGGACTAAATTTGTATAAAAATACTAAAATCGATGGAAAAAATTGAAAAATTATCTATGCGAAGAAAGATTGTTTTGAGAAATTTTAAATGTGAACAGGAAATAAAAGATGATAAATATATAAAGTTAAAAATTTGAAATTTAACTTATGAAATTAAAATTTAAAATTTATTGTACAAAATATGTTAAAAAAACTCGGTATTAAATATAAAAATTGATGTTGCAAAACACAACAGTTGCGGTAAATAATGTCATTATTATTATTAAAGTTGAGCCCCCCACAGCATTTTTGGCTGGTTGCGCCCCTACACACACACACACACACACATACACAAACAAACCAGCACATCACCACAATTACCACCAAGACACTCACACGTATGTTTGTCCCTGAAGCGGAAAAAATATGTTGAACGTTAAAAACACCAACTCTTAAACTTTTATTTAAATTTTAAATATTCATAAATTGTCATGTTTTAGAGTTCTGGATCTTCAATAATAATTTAACTAAAAAAAATTGTCAAAATAATTCTTTTATTAATTTTCTATAAGTTTAATAAAAAAATGTAACAAATAATATTCAATGAATAAAACTGTTCTCTTAAAAATCGATATATAATGATATATAATTACATAATATTTCTTTTATTAAGCTGTGATAGCGATCAAAAGACATGAAGTGGTTAACTACCCTTAACTAAACTAAGTTCAATTTCATAATGAAATAAAGATGACAAGTAATTATCTTCAAATGAAAGATTCTGATGGTCATATTAAAAGAAAATCATTATCATTTATCTATAGATCTGTTTTTCTTTTTGAGCTGCTTTTTGAGAGAATGTCTTATCGGATGAGTAGATGAAGCCAGAGGTATGTGGTCCATCTTGTAAATCCTGATGTGTATGACAGGTGTATGTCTATACTTAGTTCTGATTTTTCCTAACTCATGAATACTCTTCATGTCATCTATCATTTGCATAGAATCATGAGTGACAGCAATGTTGAGTAAGGGAGATGCCTCCTCTTCGATCTCCAAAGCCAAATTCACCACCCTTTCTACTGCTGCCCCTAAGCCATGCAGAAACACTTCTTTTTCACCACCTTCAAAAAGTTTTTTCACCTTCTTTAGTTGTGAGTTGAAGCAGCTCTGCTGGCTAATATAAACGTCATTCTTTCTATGATAAAACTTGAAAGGAATTCTTTTTACCAGCTCATACTCATCAACTGAATCATCTCTTGTTGATGACGTCTCAGAGTTAATTTTTGGAGCCAAAAAGTCACTCATTTCATTGAGTTATTTTGAACAAAGTAATAGTGATGAGATTTTCAGCTTTTAAAAACAACTTCAACAATTATTAATAAATCGTTTGAAATAATTGATTAAATCTTCAAAAATTTTTATTTAAAAATTATTTAAATTATAACAAGTTGACCGTTTTACAAAATAAATAATACATTGAGTTATCCATCTAAATGTGAATTCAAATCGCAAAACTTTTCATTGGATCATTTCATACTAAATATTTTTTTAATGTCACTAAAAATTGTTTTTAATGGTTTTAAAAAAATCGTTGTAGAAATTATTATATATCTTTAAAAACATTATTATCCTATTCACACTCGTTGCTATGCCAATCTTTTTATTATTTACAGGTGTCTCTTTATATATGAAAATAAGTTGTAATTCTAATATACTTGAGTTTAAATTTTTATAATGATTAAAAAAGTAAAAGTAAAATTATCTCAAAAATGCAGTGCTTTAATACCATAATGGTATGGTTCTATAGTAAATCTATACTTTTTAATACAAATTTAAACATGCATTTTTATTATTAACCTATTAATATAGATATATTGAATTGTAAAGAGTATTTGAAAGGTTAGTTATTCATTCTAACACTTTGACCACTTAATATATAATAATAGTATTTTCAATGAAAAATTTTTTCATCAATGAACGTTAAATGAAGAATTTCAGTTGCGTTGCTTCCAAACCAACTCACACAAGTACTGTGGTAAAAAATTATTTGCGCTCTAAGAAGTTTTTATTTTAATTGCAAAATTATTTTTGTCGAGTGTTTTTGATCATAGCTTCCTCAGTTGCACATTAAAAAACACATAAAAAGCTCGATGAATTTATTTGAATTTGTAGAAATTGTATTTGAAAACACTCTATTGATTTAAAGATAATTTTTTTTAATGTTTGTTATTAGTAAATTTTTTTTTAAATAGAGAAATTAGAGACCGACCGAAATTCGGTTCGGTTTCGGTTTCGGCGCCGAAATTGCCAATTTTCTTAGTTTCGGCAATTTTTCGGTTTCGGCCGAATTTAATTTTACAATTTCGGCAATTTTTCGGTTTCTAGAAATTTTTTTATAAAATAATTATTTAATTTCGGCTCAATTTCAGTTTCGGCCGAAATGGATCTCATATTTACCGAAAAACCGAAATTTTTATTAATTTATGTAGTTTATCTGATATATCTGTATTCTCAATCGAACTATTAAGTTCGGATTCGATTCTCTATTAGATATCTATTAGTTATCGTGGTTGATTGATTTATGGGTGTCATCAGACTAATTATTCGAATAACATATACAAGCATCTGGAACAACAATCATGTATTTGAAATTTAAGTAATTGGCATACGTTCAATGATGATATTTAACAAAACTTTTTGTAAGAAAATTCTATTTCTTAAAACATTTGTTTAAAATATGTTATTGTCAAAAGTAAGTATCTGTATATCCTCAATCGAACTCGAATTATTAAGTTTGGGTTCGATTCTCATCTCTATTAGATATCTTTTAGATGTGATGGGAAAGTTAAATGCATCTTTGGCAATGATCCAGAGGGTCGATTTATTAGAGGTACACACACACACACACACAAACACACACACACACACACACACACACACACACACACACACACACACACACACACACACACACACACACACACACACACACACACACACACACACACACACACACACACACACACACACACACACACACACACACACACACACACACATTATTCAAAAAAGATATACAAGCATGTGGAATTCTAGATATCCATGCTTTGAAAAACACTATATATAAGTCGAAAGAACGAGAAGATTTGGCTTCGATTAATTAATTCAAAAATAAATTGTGAGAATGTCGTTGAATCCTATTTGGAAGTTTTTTACAAAATGTCAGTCTGACCAAAGCAAAGCCTGTCAACAACAACAAATTTTATTTTTTGGCTTAAAATATACGCTTGTTTGGGTTTACTTATTAAACTGGCATTGTCATCGTTAAATACTATTTTTTCATTTTTAATAAAAGTTGGAAAAAATTTCGGTTTCGGCCGAAAATCTGATTACAATTTCGGTTTAATTTCGGTTTCGGCCGAAAATTGATATTCAATTTCGGCTCAATTTCGGTTTCGGCTGAAAATGGGATTTTAATTTCGGCCTAATTTCGGTTTCGCCGAAATAAAAATATCTGTTTCGGTCGGTCTCTAAGAAAAATACAATGTCATTACGAAAAATAAAAGAGCATTCAGATGATATTCGGCGTAGAGTGTTTGCACCATATACATATAGTAATATATATGTTACAGTCAAAACGCGTAACCAGGCATTTCGCGTAAGGCCTAAAATATCAGTCAAATCGTGTAACTCATGATTCACGCAGATTGAATAAAAAGAGGTTAATAAAATGCCTAAAGATGAAAAAATAATTTCAAGTTATTTTAAATTTTTCTGAAATGAATATATTCAATTTTTAGCCATTTATTAAGCTTTTTTCATTCAATACGCGTTAATTATGCGTTACACGATTTGACTGATTTTATTTTATTAATTCTAATTTTCAGATTAACCCCAGCCATAACCTTAACCCCAACCTTAAACTTGACCCTAACCCTAAACCTAACCTTAACCCTAATCCGTATATTTTTAAAATTAAATATTTGTATTTTTTTATTAATTCAAATAAAATAAATATAAAATCAAAGATTTATAATTTTTAATTTATCTAAATAGGTTTAAACTTTCAAAAGTAAAAAATAAATAATTTCTGAGATTTAACCCTCTACTGCATGAATTAAAAAAAACTTTTAGGAATTACAAGTAATAAAATTTTTTCATATTGGTGTTAGGTTACAAAACAAGGGAAAATTATTTATATACAAATTTTTTCCCAATAAAGGTTGAAAATGAGCCAAAACATATATGATGCCAATTGGCATCACCATGCACTTCCCAGTGAAACGAACACATTTTTTATATATTTATATATATTGTTTAACTTGTACAACAAAACATTTTTTAACGTTTTTTAACAATATTATTGTTAAAAATTGTTGTTATTCAGTGTGAAAACGTTTGAAACAGTTTTTCTCCTCCGTAAAACATATTTGGCATTTTTCACATCGAACGCGGGATTGACCATTGCAACCAGGTAAACGACAGCGAAGTCTTTTAGTAGCCCAAGTTGGCCAATGGCTAGTTTCATCTGTGCGAACATCGGCAATAGGCAAATACTGTCCTTGTCGTCCCTTTTTCGTGATTTGAATTTGACTCTCCAAGCTTGGCCGACCTGCAGATCTCTTTTTGCTTATGCCTTTGCTTGCTTGACATAAACCTACAATAGAAAGAAAGCAAAAAATAAATGTATAGTAATTATTTATATCATCTAGTTGAAACAAGTTTCCGTCTTATTGTTTACCTTCTGCGATTTCACCATTACAATCTAAAAAATCCAAAAACTCAAAATGATTAAGTTGTTTTCACTGATTTATATATTAGAAATAAAGCCCCGAGAGCTGCATGGTGATGCCATTTGGCATCGCATATTCATGTTTCAATCATAAACAAACCGTTTGTCCTAACACTATGAAATAAATTTATTTATCAAGACAAATGATACGATTATCTAAAAAAAATTTATTTACTACTCAGATGTTAAAGAAAAACTTGTGAAACAGCGCTAAAGTAGTTGATATAAGCTCGATTTCCGGAAGTGCATAGATGAGAAATATAAACATAGATGATAAAAAAAATATTAAAATTAAACGCTCTAGGGCGTTTACTATCTAAAAAAATTATCTAATGATTTATTTTCGCATTTTGAACCTCATGAAAAAGCATAGAAGTAGTGATGCCAATTGGCATCACTATGCAGTAGAGGGTTAAACAAGAATCCACAAGAGTAATAATCTGAAGAGCTATTCGCAAATGTCATTTTTATTTTTTATTTAGAAAAATTAAATATTAATCTTTCAAAAAAATATTTACAAAAAGTTAATTTAACAGATAGAAAGGGTGGATGGGAAAGCTGTAGAAATGGAAGATGTTAGTGATGAACAAATATCATAAAAATTTAATTCGAAATTATTCATTATTTATTAATAAAAATTAAAGATTTAAATTTTCATTGAAACCAATTTTGGATCTCTATTAAAAAACGCGTAGAAACAAACCAATTATCTCCTAACTCTCAACAATTCAGAAATTTATATTTATAAATTAAAGAACCTAAAATTGTAGGAAGCGCCATTATGTATTTTGATCAATTTTTGTATTACTTATATTATGATAATAATAAAGAGATAAAAAAACACAACTAAGTAACTAACAAAGCATCTTATTAGAGGAAAGTAGGGTAATATGAAATACCATTTACAATTTTAGTGAAAGAATATTCAAAACTTTATTAGTACATACTCTAATCAGTCATAATGATATGTCATTGTTAAAATTAATTATATTAATTTTTTTATATTAACCATTTTTTTCTTCAAATAATCGTGTAACATGAGATAGGCGGTTGAAATTAATAAAAAAGCAATAAGACGTTATAAAACCTATATTATTTTTTATTTTTGAATTTTAAATTAATAAAAAAGCAACAACCTTTTATAAAACTTGTATTATTTTTTTAATTTTTCAAAAATAAAAACAATATTTTTTACAGAAATGAAAAAAACCCAATAAAACTGTATAATAATAATAATAATAATAAAGAAAAAAAAGAATAATTGACGTTTTTGAATAGTGCCCCGGCACGCTATTGAAGCGCTCTCACTACGTCGTAATGCAATAAAGAAATAAAAATAATTATAATAGTAATGTCATAAAAATGAAAGCAAAGAGTAGCATGGAGTAATTATTATGAGTGATAAGCAAAGTTAAAATAATGAGTTTTCAGTTTGGCTTTGAAAGTCGAAAATTGGTTGATGCTTCGAAGTGCAGGTGGAAGGGCATTCCAAGTTGTTGGAGTTGCATGACGGAATGCTCTTTTTGAGATGTTGTTTTTAGTGGATTCTTGGTTGAGGAAAAGATATGAAGATGAACGCAGTTGTTTGTTTGATGTTTTGTTGGTTATGAGTTTGCTGAGATATGACGGTATTGAAGTTTGAAGAATTTTAAATGTAGGGATAACTATTTTTTAAAATATTCAAAAATCAATAGGAAGCCAAGGAAGTTTTATAAGATTATCATTTGATGACTGAACAAGGTGATGGCTTGGGTAATGACAACTTTTTCTTAAAGCTGTAGGGTCTTTCTCAACTTCAAAATATAGTTTAGTCTAGTTCAGAGATTTAGAACCACGCAGGTCTTTATACAAATTTGAAAAAATATAATATTCAATTAATATAATACTTTAAAGAAAAAGAAACATAATTCAATAAAATATTTTAGTTAGTTTATAAATAAAACAAATAAAATTCCTATTCACTTTTATTTTATTTATTTATAGCTACATAGTTCTGATGGGATGTAGTTATATTAATACATCAATAAATTCTATCATCCCTTCTTTCAATAGGGTTGATAGGATGTACATCGAAATATGTAGTGAAGAATTAAACAACGTCCTTCACGACACACCCGCATGAATTAAACAACGTTCAAAACGCATCGGATGTACTTTCAAATATAAACTTAGCCAAAACCTCGGAATCTCATATTACATGACTATACCATATTACACGACTATCCCATATTACACGACTTTCCTCTATATTTACCAAAATTTTGTTATAATTTTGCTATTAATTTTATTTTTATTTCATTTTTTCCATTTAATAAAAAATAAATAAATGCAAATAAAATTGTTTTATAATTTTTAATTAAAATCTTTTAGAATCCAGTTTCTAAACTAAATAGCTTTGATTGGATGTAAAAGGTTATGACGTAAATCAACGGTTTATTTCAACGTGCTTTGTAATAAAGATCCCAAATTCTATTTGTGTAATTAATTTTTAAAGTTTACAATTTTTTGAAACATTTATTTAATTCTATTTAAAGCAGTTCCAGAAATTACTTGTGCATCTTCAAAAAAGTCACGAAAGAAAACTCCAGGAGGTGATAGTGGGAAAGGCTTTTGGTGAATATTCAAAATTGATTAACACTTGGAATTGAAGAGGTGAGTTCTAAAACCTGTTAAGTACAGATAACCTAAATTCCCAAAGAAAAGAAAATACTCCTACACATTTCTGATGGGATGTAGTTATATTAATACATCAATAAATTCTATAATCCCTTCTTTCAATAGGGTTGATAGGATGTACATCGAAATATGTAGTGAAGAATTAAACAACGTCCTTCACGACACACCCTCTCTGCTACCCAATCAACCTTCAACCACCCTTTCTGCTACCCAATCAACCTTCAAACACCCTCTCTGCTACCCAATCAACCTTCAAACACCCTCTCTGCTACCCAATCAACCTTCAACCACCCTTTCTGCTACCCAATCAACCTTCAACCACCCTCTCTGCTACCCAATCAACCTTCAACCACCCTCTCTGCTACCCAATCAACCTTCAAACACCCTCTCTGCTACCCAATCAACCTTCAAACACCCTCTCTGCTACCCAATCAACCTTCAACCACCCTCTCTGCTACCCAATCAACCTTCAAACACCCTCTCTGCTACCCAATCAACCTTCAAACTCCCTCTCTGCTACCCAATCAACCTTCAAACACCCTCTCTGCTACCCAATCAACCTTCAAACACCCTCTCTGCACGCAAATTGCAGAGCGGGGATAGATTAGGTCGTAGACGTTGGACTTGCGACTCGATGGCTGTCTGTTCGAGTCCTTGACGAGCAACTGTGAACTATCATATAACTAGTGTATATGATGCAGTGTTGGCAACGTTTCAATCAATCAAATAAATTTCTATAGCACTCTTTCATCAACTTCAAGAGCGCTCAAACATATGCTGCGTTGCTGCATACGGTATGCATTGAGAGATGTCTACGTCGTGTGAAGTGGCGTCTCTGGCGCATAAAAACCATGGTTCCTGGAACCATTGCAACATGGCCTGCGTCGGTCAGGCTGTAAATTTTATAGACCAGAAGAAATAGGAACTCTTAACTACCTTTTTCAACTTAATCAAATTTTAACCACCTTCTCGGCACCTAATCAACCCCCTTCTTTGCGCCCAGTAAAATCTCAAACACTTCTCCTGCTTACAAACAAATACCTAATCAGCACACAGTCAACCATTTTCTCTGCAACCAATCAATCCTTACCACCCTCCATACTACTAATTATCCCTCAAACCCCCTATATGCACCCAATCACCTTCCAACCAATCTCTCTGTACCATGGTCGGCGATCCTGGGGGGGTCCTGGGGTCAGGACCCCCCCACTTTTTTCAATTTTTTTATTCAAAAATTTCTATTTTGATATGAGCCATGGCATTAAAGTGAATGTTTATACAGTAATACATTGTGAGTATGTGTAGTTATAATGATAGCTGTCTAAAACAAAAATATTTTTTGCTTACTTAAATACTCCTTCACCTACTTTTTTTATCTCTATGGCGTAGGCGGAAATCCTGAGGGAGTCTTGGGGTCCATTTTAACATGGATCCCCTTCAATTTTTCAAATACAATAATTTCTCTCCTCCTGTCTTAATACATGGATAATCGTCAACCATAGCATGAAACAGAATCTTTCATTCAGTTATGTTTTTGGGTAAGCGTAGTTATAGTGATAGCTGTCTGAAGCAAAACTATTCTTTTCTTAATCAAATACTCCTCCACCTACTATTCTTTTTATATTTATGGATTTAAATTAATGAATTATACTTATACAAATCAAATTTCTGATTTTTCAATTTTCGCGAGCAAACATTCAGAATGCTTTTAAAAAAAGATTGATTCACTTTTTGTAAGCAGACAGATTTACATTTTTATAAAAAAATCATTCATATTGTGCTACTTATTTTGCATGGGCGATATTCATAGGGGGGTTCTAAGGTCTACTTCAATATCGACCCTTTCAATTATTTAGATGAACCAAATTTAGTAAATTTCAAAAGGCTTCGAACATTAACTAAAGTTGTGGTTAAATCAAACTACAAGTTTCATATCGCATAACTACCAAAAAGAAATGCTGAGGCTTTTAGCTCATTCTATCGTTAGAAACACATTCTGCACTGTTAATGCCGAATCAAGCCAGTTTGGTGTTGTGGTTGACGGCACACAAGACTGCAATGGGTTAGAGCAGGAACCGACATACATTCGTTTTTTTTATGAAGCTCTGAATGTTAATGAACAGTTTATAGGTTTATTCAGCCCACCAGACACGATCGGAAAAACATTATCTACTGTAGAAAAAGATGTTCTGAACAGAATTATGCTACCTATAGAAAAACAAAGAGCTCAGACTTCTGACGGCGCTGCTAACATGAACGGCCGATATAATGGTTGTGACGCTATTATCAGCAGTAAGCATCCGCTTGCATTGTTTTTCCACTGTTCTGCACACTGTGCAAATCTTGTTGCCCAGTACACAGCTGCCGCAAATCCCTTTGTGAGCAATTCATTTCAGTTTGTCCAAGAGTTAAGTGCTTGTAAAATCGTTCAGAGAAGGTCAAGAAGCAGTTAACTGATGCTTTAGTGTCTCATATAATTGACTTGCCTGATGAGCCTTTCTCTTGATCCAGCATCCTTATCTAGTTATAGATCTGTATCTAATCTTTCCTTTCTTTCTAAGGTTCTCGGAAAAGTTACTTTTCAACAATTAATCTTCTATTTAGAAAAATACTCACTACTTCCATCCTCTTAATCTGGTTTCAGAATTGGCCACTTCACTGAAACTGCTTAACTTATACTCTATAATGACCTTATTTTAACTTCTGATTCTAAGGCATCTACTCTTCTTTTATGCCTTGATTTTTCATCTGCTTTTGATACTGTCGATCATACTCTTTTACTAATTGCAGCCGCTGATTCAGTTGTGCGAGAACTGCCTAGCATACGATCAGATGAACAGTTAAACGCCATTTTCAGAAAGGTCAACAGTATGGTTTTGGCAAATGATCTCGAGCCGATTGTTGTACCTCGGGTGCGAAAGCCGCCACAAAAGTATTGTGGGCTGGGCCCAGCTTATGTAGCAACAATACCAGAGGAACATTATTGAACAGCATATTACGCTGCCATAGACATTGCAATCATGCAACTTACAGAAATATTCAATCGAGATTCTCTTGGTTTGCGTTCATACTTGCAGCTGGAGACAATTTTGCTAACTGGTGAAGTGAACCATGATATTTGCAAGCAGTATCATGAGTTAAATGCAACTAGTCTTTGTCCACAGTTAGCTATGTTCAAAGAGCAGAATTAATACAGAACTTTAGCTTGAAAACGCTGAGGCTAAAGCCTAAATTTTCGATTTGGTTTTTGGGGGGGAGGGGGTTTCATCAAAAGTACCAATACTAAATATTCATGAAATAGCCTAGTGGACCCTATTCCAAGTGGACGTAACAAATTTCCAATTTTTCGATTTTTTGCCTACTTATAGTGGCAATAAAAAAGTATTTTTATTGAGTATCGAACTTTTTTTCAATGTTTGGCGATAAAAATATTAATAGTTGATACAAAAAGAATTAGCAATACAGCAAATAATATTAAATATTATCGCTGGTAATGTATTGTCCGATACCGGTTCTTTGATTCCAACCCTGGAGAGGACCCCCCAAGATTTTCCGCAGATCTCCGCCCCTGCTCTGCACCCAATCACCTTCCAACCAATCTCTCTGCACTTAATTCACTCGCAAGTATTATCCCTTCAGCCAATCAACCTCAAGCACCCTCTATGCACTTAATCTACTCTCAAATATCTTCTTTGTGCCCATTCAATCTTCAACTCTCTTTTTTTGACCGAATCATTTTTCCACTGTTTTTATATAAATTTGTAAGTCTTTTAATTAAATAATTTGGTCCTATTTTGAAAAAAAATGTTTTGCGCTCAAAATATTGTTTTTCTACAGTATTTCTTTTTGAACATAATGAAGTATGTGAGTCATAATTCCTTTTTTCCCCAAGAAAAATAAACTTTCATAAATTTTCATAGTAAGCTCGTTTAATGAAGATAAATTCCAAAAACATAAACAGACGATTTCGCGGAAAGAAAGAGAAATGGAAGAAGTCAGAGGCGAGGGAGAGAGGTCGAGGCAGCAACTCGAAGCGACCATCGAGGCTCTCAAGCACCAGCGTCGGTAGTGCATCATCAGCATTAAGCGCGGTGGCCCATACCAGATGATTCAAACGTCCAAAAAACATCATTTAAAAAAAATGTTTTTGGCTCGTAGCTTTGACATGAATTTTAAGAACTATAATGTCTACGTTGGAAATCCTCTTAAACAACTTTCAATAATATAGTAATTAGAGTTATGACTTTTTTGTAACCTCCTGTTCCCGGGTCATAACTTAATGAATAATCCTACAAAAGTAATACAATACAATACAATACAACGACGAGTGTTATTAACGTGGCGTAAACACGGACGGGCTTCAAGTAATTAAGAAATTGTTAATTATATTTTTTTGAAAAAGTATACTTATTAATTTTTATATGCCTATTTAGATTCATAAATTTTCATATTTTTGTTAATTTTATTTTTTCCCCGTTTCATATATCGATGAAAATGTGCTCAAAAAGATTGAAAATGAATATATTTTAATTGATTCGTGAAAAAAATCTTTCACCACACGAAATCTTTCAAATAGTTATCGTAAAATACCAATTTCTTCGATCGTTTTTAAATAATTGTTTTTTCAAATGTACGAAATTATAGATATTTTTTCAACTAATTACAAAAAATTTTAAATCGAGAAATATTGAAGTTCTTTGCAATATTAGTGTGATGAACTTGCTCTTGAACTCTTGAATTTGAAGAAAGAGCGCTATAGAAATTGATTTGATTGATTGCTTCTTTTTGAATAAAACACAATATAATAGTTTTCGTTTAAAGATATTTAGAAAAAAGTAAATAAACTCTATGATGAAAAATTTGAAGTGAAAAAGAATAATTCTGCTAAATTAGTTGAAGAATTTCCCGTTATTTTGCTTGAATGCTAGCGAAATCTAATTTAATAATAATTTTATTATGATTTTGTTATTTTTTAAAAGTTCTAAAATAATATGACTACTTAGAAAAACTCAGTTACGAGAATTGTTAGTGATTGATTCTCCATACTTACCACCTAAATTACATTCTAGTTTTTTAAATTCATGTACGAACTAAGAGTCTAAAGAAATTATTTTTGAGGAATATGATGATGTACGAAAATTAAGGATGTAGGAAATATCTGGTTTTATACGCTACATACTATTTCAAAGATTTTTCGTGGTGAAGACCCTTTTTGAGAATTAGATTAAAATCTAATAAAGTTGATATTTACTTTTTTCTAATTTTTTATTTTTGTTTAATTATATTATCATTAAATAGTTATTCAAAGCAATAAACAAAGCACAATATTTTTTCAATAAGCTTGATTTATTTAAATAAAACACAATTCAATAGCTTTTGATAACCCTTTTGATAAAAATCCAATAAAATCTATTATACAAAATAAAAAGTTAAGGGAAAAAGAATAATTTTCAAAATGTACTAAATTAGTGGTATTCTTTCATCTAATTACAGTGAATTGTAAATCGATAAAATTTGAAATGCTCAACGTGCAGAAAACGTAAATACGAAGAACATACACAAATGACAAACTTTTTTTTTCACAGACAAGACATTATGATAAATATTTTTTGGAAAACGTATTAATAGTTTTAGAACCATAATTCGATGAGCTACGTGTAGATATAGGTGAGCATTGTGACGCAAAATGACGTCATAGACATCATAATCACGACACACCTGTTAGTATTTTGTGAACACGGTGAACATTAATATGATTTACGGAGACCTCATTCCTAAAGACGCCATCCTATTTCTGTTGAGATCTCATCCTCTGGAGACTTCATCTTGTAGAAATTTAACTGAAAAACTTTCAATATCAATCAATGAAATAGATGAAAAATTTGCCGTCGCTCTAGGGTTAGGAGCTGTTTCGACCATGATCTATTTTAGAAATTCTATTGTGTTCCTAATCCAGACACTATCTTAGTTTCAATTTTTAATTATCAAAACGAGAGTTCTATTTAAACTTATCCAATTTAGATAAACTCAATAATTCTTCATCATCAAACTTTGGCGGTGGATTAGCTTAGCGGTCAAACGCTTGGCATTCGTCTCACCAGCGTGGGTTCGATTCCTACCGTTGCCTAAGTGCGTCTATGCTCCAGAGAAGCCCTGCACTTTATGGAAAGAAGAAGAAGAAGGACATTGCCCTTTCAACATGATTTTCGGGCCATAGATCCACATCTAAAACTTCAGCTTTTTTGAAGATATCATCTAGTTAACGTAAATTAATTTTTAAAAACGGTTTTTCAAAACTCCTTTCCCCAGAATAATTTTGAACAAGTATCATAGTATATTCATTGGCAAAAATAATCGATTGACTTTTTAATCATTCACAGCTTCAAATATTTTATCCAGCTTGGACCATCTAAAAATACAAATATGAGTATTAGCAGGGGAGTCAGGGGGAGTCTAAACCCGACCCCCCAGCTTAATTGAACATTTTTAGGGGGGCTGACAATATGTCCAAGGTCGGTTGGACCCCCTCCCATTACCCTTTTCAATTTTCACCTCTAGTAATTATTTTAGTTTTTGCACATTTTATGAAAAAATCATTTCAAACAGGGAAGAGCGGGGCAAGATGCCCAAGCGGAGAAAAGATATGCATTGTGTTTTTTTGAATATAAATTTTAGTTTTTTTAAAAATCATTTCTTCCTATTTTTTATTTCGTTTGTAGCCACTAAAAGCCAAAATTTGTTTTTTGATATATTATTGTTAGTTTGGTTAGTTAGTTTTTTCTTAATGTTTTTATATATTTTTTTATATATTTATGATTAACTTTTTTTCGTTAAACACGTTTATCAATAACATTAAAAATAATGTATAGTTTATAATTGATAACATCTTGTTTTTAAATAAGTTTTGAATATACAAAAGTGGCGAGGCAAGGCGCCCACATCTGATCTCATTCTAAATGTCAATTGTTTCAGGTTTTCATAGTTATAAGAAGAAAGCAATCAGGGCAGTTGTGGTATTAAAGCTTTGAAGAATGCTGTTAATGGCATAATTGAAAGAAAAATGAGCAAAATGGAAGCAGAAGTCAAATATAAAGTTCTATGAAAAACGATCACAAGGCACATTAGAAGAGGACAAGTAAAAAGCCTGGGTAGCTAGACAGATATTTGTGTTCATTAGGCGAAACAGCTTTGGTTCAACACACAATAGAAATGAAACAAATGCTTTGTGGATTTGCAACAACGGAGTTTCAAGAACTGGCGTTTCAAATTGCCGAAAAAACAGGCGTCGCACATCCTCATAGCAAAATACATGAAAGCTGGAAAAGGACGCTTATTTGAAGAGGCACCCAGAAAGATATATCAAGCGTCCAGAGCCAACCCGTGTGATAGTGCCATTGGATTTCATAACTCAAGTGTTGACAGGTTTTTCAGCATTTGTACAAAATAGATTATGAAAAATGTAATAGATGTAAAGAGAATATGAAAAATATTTGTGTATTCCGTTTTTAAATATTTTCAAATGTTTAAA
>OX030964.1:522574-562574 GCA_943735955.1 Piscicola geometra
TCACAGCATCTGGCTTTGCTAATCTTTTGTGCATCTATGCACCGACCATGCAGGCCAGCGCCGAAACTAAAGATCAATTCTACGAACAACAGCGTTGTTGCCGCAATTCATCGGAATAATTAACAATAACGGTCAAAGCTACTCGAAATCTGTTGCTACAACAACCTGTGGAGACAAACACGTACTTTGAAAAAATGCATGTCACAAAGTGTCTTGGAGACATCCAAGATGAAATCATTGGCACAGCTGGACTTGATAATCACCTGGCAAAACTCCCTGATTGCTTCGAAGATAAAGTCATGGAGAGTTGGATTTGATCCGACCATGGACGAACTCAGCAAAGCAATCGATGCCTTGAAAAGTGAAAAAGCACCAGGAGACGATGGCATCCCACCAGAAATCGTCAAATATCGAAAACTGTCTCTACTAGAACCACTTCACAAGCTACTTTGCCTAGCTTGTAGGGAAGGCAGAGTTCCACAAGACATGCGCAAAGCCACGATTGTCATCCTGTATAGCGCAGCGTTAACCTGTTTTCCAGCGCCTGCACAATATTTTTTGACGATCAGCACAACGAAGACATCAGCCAGCATCTGGAAAGCCCTACGTTGAGCCCAACATCACGGTCAATGGCCAAAGGCTCAACACAGTGGACGGGTTCACCTACCTATGCAGTACACTATCCCAAAGTGTCACTATCGATGACAAAGGAAACGTCAGGATGGCTGCTGATGCGGCCCTGGTGTCACAGACGGAGGAACACCTTCAGCAGCTGATGAATCGCTTTGCTCAGGCTTGCAGGGAATTCGGTCTGACCATCAGTATCAAGAAAACTAACATCATGGGTCAAGACATTCCTGTTCCACCCTTAATCACAATCGACAATCCGGTGCTGGAAGCCACTGACAAGTTCACATACTTGGGTTCGTCATTACTAGCAGCCTATCCCTCGACATTGAGATTGATAAGAGGCTCGCCAAAGCAGCCAGCGTCATGGCCAGATTGAGCAAACGTGTATGGACCAACAACCAACTGACACGAAACACCAAGCTCAAAGTGTACCAGGCATGCGTTCTCAGCACTCTGTTGTATGGCAGCAAAACCTGGACCACCTAATCCAGGCAAGAAGATCGTCTCGAAAGCTTTCATCTTCGCTGTCTCCGACGCATCCTTGGCATAACATGGCAAGACAAAGTCACCAACACTGCCGTACTCAATCAAGCCAACTCACTCAGCATACACCTCCTTCTATGCCAAAGACGTCTACGCTGGCTGGGTCACGTGCATCCTATTATCATAAAACTGTATAATAATAATAAAATAATAATAGTAATTATAATTATTATTGTTATTATTATTATACAGTTTTATTGTTTTTTTTCCAATCCTGAAAAAAATAAAGTTGTTATTATTATTATTTTAATATAAATAATAATAACACTAATAATAATATTTTATTATATAGGGAGCGGGGATGGCTTAGTTGGTAGACGTCGGACTTGCAACTTAAAGGTCGCCTGTTCGAATCCCTGATAGGCAACCGTGAACTATCATATACCTAGTGTATATGATGCGGTGTTTGCGACGTATGCATTGAAAGATGTGTACGTCGTGTGGAGTGGCGCCTTGGCGCATAAGAACCATGGTTCTCAGAACCATTGCAACATGGCATGCGTCTGTCAGGCTGTGAACAGTATAGAGCTAAAAAAATTTAATAATTATTTTTATTATTCTTATTAATTTTATTATTATTATTTATATTATTACAACATTTTACGATCTGCTTCCATGAAATAGACTCGTTCTAGCCCACTCCGATCAGTGGAGCGAGCTGGACGAGTGTGAGCGGAGGGAGCAGGCGAGAAGCACGCAGAAGAACTGCAGAGACTGCGAGTCCACACCAGCAGGCAACTGCGCTCCCTCAGTCAAGAACAACAACAACTCGCCATGCAACACGTGCTGAGTCAACGCATTTGTCTCAAATAAATTAAAAGAGATTAATATTGAAGCGTAGCAAAATCGTAAATTTCCTGGGAATAGTATCGAAAGATAGACTATGGTAGAATTTGAAATGTCATGTCTTGCAATCATCATCCTGAGCAACCCGACAGAAACAAAGGGTTCAATCGTTGGAAAAAAAGTGGAAGAGTTGCTGGAGGAAGGGGAACGAATGAAGAAGAATGAGAAGGAGATGGATGAAGTGAAGAAGGAAAAAGAAGCTCTAGACACCATGTAATTAAACACCGTACAATTCCGATATATTCTCACACTTTTAAATAGCACAATAGCAAAAATTGAGTAAATGATTAGGGATAGGGATTAAATTAAGAGATATTTTCATTTATTTTCTGTGTCGAATCTCGAAATATAATTTTTTTTTACACATCACCCTCCATTTTTTCATACTTCATCAGAAGTATTGCTCTATAACAGTTAAATATTTCAATATAAGTGAATTTTTTATAGATATGGAATATTCTGTAACTTTAATAGCATTTCTTGTTATATATGTAAATAATGATGTAAATTAGGTAAATATCATAAAATGATTTAAGAGTGTTTTTTGACAGCTTGTCAGGGGCGTATCCAGAGTGGGCAAGGGGGCAGCTGTCTCCTCTTATAACTGGAAAAAAAATTCACTAAATAGAAAAACATTAAAAACAGATATTATCATCAATTGTTTATTGTGTGATTTTTTCTGGTTCACATATTAGAGCACATGTCAAACTCATGGCCCGTCAAGTCATTTAAGCCTTAAACACCAACACGGGTTGATTCGACCCATACCATTATTCAATCGCTCACTGTGTTTTTAATTGTGAAGTTATTTTGTTGTAATTTCATGACTTTTTCTACCTAATGTATATGATGGAGTGTTTCACGAAGTGTGTCTCTGTTGCATGCTTTGGCGCCTTATAATTAAATAAATATTTTTATTTCGTAAACTAAAATTGAAAACGTGCCGTGATAGAGCATTTTTTATTTCATTTTTATTTTCAGCTCAAAAAATTCTTTAAAACACACTAACTGACACATAAAATATAAAATGAGATTTACAAAAATCTTGTCGACCATTGTAATTGTTTTTTAAAATTTACGAAAATATAAGTATTTTTTAAACTAATTCGAAAAAATTATAAATTTTTGAATATTGAAGTTCTTTGCTCATTAGTCTTTCTATTCTTAGTCATATTGAAGTAGTCCTAATAATATTGAAATTTAGTTACGTGTATTATTGTTGTTTGTCATAATTACCAACATAGACATCTAGTTTCGAAATTTATTTCCGAACCAAGTGCCCAAAAAATTTATTATGGAAAAATGATAGTGTATCAACAATTTTTTAGTTTACGGTAAATGTTTTGTTGAAGTGCCTATAAATTGTTGGTTGATTATCTTCATTCGTTTATGACCAGTAGAAATGAATAGCTTGTTAAATATTTATAAAATTCTAATCAGATCACTGCACCAAAAATACCATCAGCATTCTCACCTAACTACCACCAGCATCTTTCCCAAGACGTTGAAATGAAAAAGCAGCGGGAGGCATGCGAGCTCCAAGTGGAACGCCTGCAGTCACAACTCGAGAACACCGTTGACTCATTCACGCGACAACACAATAGCCTCAACTACAAGGTTTTTACCGACTTACAGAGGGCTTTTGAAGCCTTCCAACGCCATTGGCTTTCTAAAATACCATCTCTTACAGCTCGCTGAGGTCCAATTCTAAATGGGGTGAAACCAAACGGGTTCTAGATGATTGAATTGCACTAACCCATTTACCCAAAAAAATTCTAAACACGAGTTTTATATTTTGACTTGCAATGTTATATATGGGTTAATCCAGAATCGATTACATACTTACGATTTTCCGTGTCTTACTTGTTTTTCAAAAGAATGGAAAATCGTATCAAAGACTGGATGCATTTTTGTAAAAGAAAATGAATATAAAAATATTATCCATGTAAAATTTTTATAATAAATATTACTATATTATCCTTTCTAGCTATTCAAAAGTTACAAAAATAGACTAAAAACGCATGTCTTAAATTTGCTAACAGATCTTTAATACTAAATATTTAAGTTTATATATTAGTTAGTTTTACCCGGTTTGATTTATTAAGTCGTAGGCTTATTTAATGACGTGGTTTTGCTTCTCTCAACTTTGAAAAACATTATTTTATTTCAGCTTTCGGCTATTTTGTTATTTTTCACAATTTCTCACTTTTGATTCTAGCGTTTTTTTCCCTCTGATAATAATAATAATAATTTTCATTTTTGTATAGCGCCCGGGCACGCAACTGAAGCGCTTTCACTGCGCCGTAATGCAATAAAGAAATAAAAATAATTATAATAGTATTGTTATGAAAAGGAGAGCAAAGAGTAGCATGGAGTAATTATTAAGAATGATATGCTAAGTTAAAGTAATGAATTTTCAGTTTGGCTTTGAAAGTCGAAAATTGGTTGATGCTTCGAAGTGCAGGTGGAAGGGCATTCCAAGTTGTTGGAGCTGCGTGACGGAAAGCTCTTTTTGAGATGTTGTTTGTAGTGGATTCTTGGTTGAGGAGAAGAGATGAAGATGAACGCAGTTGTTTGTTTGATTTTTTTAAAGTTATGAGTTTGCTGAGATATGACGGTATTGAGGTTTGAAGAATTTTGAATGTGGTGATGGCTATTTTAAAGGATATTTGAAAGTCTATAGGAAGCCAGTGGAGTTTTATAAGATTTTCCTTTGATGATTGAACAAGGTGATGGCCTGGGTAATCACAGTTGAGTGTGATTCTAGCCGCTTTGTTTAAAACTGATTGGAGACGATTTCTTTTTTGATTGGTGATATTATATAATAGCGAGTTACAGTAGTCAAGTCTGCTTAGTATCAGACATCGGGAAAGTGAGGCGGAGAGATCAGTAGTAATGATCATTGTGATTTATCAAGAAACAGGTAGGTACTAAATTTCTAATTTTTTATTAATACAGTTCATGGGTATAGGAAGGTAACTTTATATTATCGGGCTCTCATGTTTCTTTGTTATAGAACAATATCAACATATCCTATCATGCATACCCGGACGTTAGCACAAAATTCCCCGATTCTCAATATACTAGTATTAGGTGTCACGACTTTACAGTATATTTTAAAGTTGTTTCATATTATTCATTGAATAAGAAAATTTTTGAAAAATATTTTGATATAAGCTTTGTCTAATAATATTTTCAATGAAGCTTTTCAATTAATGAAATAGGATCAATTTTCCCGGTTCTGATCGTGAGAATTGGGGACATGAATACATTATTATGAATATCTTGATAATATAGCTTTGTTCCAATACTATTTTCTTTTTTAGATGGCACCAATTGACCAAAAAAAAGAAAACGAGAGGCTTCTCACGTTATCGAGAAAACCGAAAACAGAGAAATATACAATGATACAAGCAAATCATGATAGTGTATTAATATAGATTTTTCTACAATACTGGGTTCTTTTAAAATAATTAAAGTTTTAACGTTAAAAAGTAATTGAATATTAATTAAATTATTTTAAAAAACCATTTCATAAAGTGAAAATAGCTATTTTAGTGAAAAATAATAAGTTACAGAGATTTAAATAGCCGTCATTACGGGCGCCATTTTAAAAAGTTGATTTCACATTTCTAATTTACGCAGCAATGCTGCAGCATATAGTAACAATTGTGTGAAAAAACAAGGAAAAAAGAAAACTAAACAAAAATTAAGTTCAGAAATTTTATGTTGTTTTTAGATGAGGTTTTATGGCTGTCAGTGTTCACTGATAATCTGTAAAACTATTTTCTCAATTAAAAAAGATTAATACAATTATTGTGTTTGAAATTATTTTAATACTCTATTATATACACATGGGTATACTGTATACATAAAGCAAGTTGTTTTGAAATTGAAAACTAAAATATAGAAAGACACAAAGTCTGTAGTCAAATTTGGATTAAGCCATATGGTTATTAGGGTTATTACTTTCAACTTTTTGCAAAATAATACTAGTCGACAAATTGGTAAAAAACGTAAATGAAATATGGATAGGTGATTTGTTAATAATTTATGTGCGGAATCTAAAAATATATTCCGTTTTTACTAGAGCTGTTCCACGATTAGAAATTTTAATCGCCGTTAATCGTATTTTAACGTAATATAATTAAAAAGATTTCTCACAAATTTAGTAGAACCTTAACCAGATTTTATTTATAAAAGTAATCAAAATTTAAAATTTTAAATAAATGAATCTATAAATGATACAAATGCAATTGTCACACATCCTTTTTGAGCAAACAAGTTTGTCAACATTAGTTGGATCTAAAAAGGCTGTTTTTTTGCTAACAAGCTGAACAGACGTTCACATGGAACTGTAATTGCAGGAGATGACAAATATTTTTTTGCTTGACCCATTGCTTTGAAGCCTCCGAAAGACGGGATCTGTCCATCTCTAGGCTGCAAGCTCTTTTATTGGATGATGGATCTCTTGACTGCATTCAATTTACCAGTTTCTAGAGTCTATGTCTCACCTTACCACACTGCTTTTCCATTCCAAGGTTGTGAACAAGAGTGTCATCGATTTCAGCAGTCTGCTCACTGATTGGGTACTCCATAGGTCAGACTTTTTCATCAATGTCCTAGTCTCTCTTTTGCCTATCTAAAACCGTCTTGAGATAGTGCTGCATAAGAGAAATTAACTTACTCCAAGTGCTCAACTACTGCTTTTGACACCATGTGCACATCCCAACAAGCAAACACTACCAGAACACCACCCGAACAACTTGAAATAGGGAGGTTCCATAACTTCTCTGACTAAACAGGCTAGGCGATTTTTTATCTGTGGGTTCTGGCTTGAGAACTCAGTGAGATCATCGAAGTGGTGAATAAAAATTGTTGCCTTGGAAAAAACCCGAACATTTTTTTGTTTTACAAAAATAGTCCACTGGATACCATTCTTTGCTCAAGGTAGAGAAGAAACTCATTGAATCTGTTCCAGAGTTTGGCTGAGCTCGAGAGCCACCAGCTGACGACAAGTGCATGTCCAACTACACTAGAATTTTTTCTATAATCGTTTATTTTCATCCTTGTTTGTAAAACCTGATATATCCTTATATCCGTTTCAACCAATTGCCGAACTTTATTCATGCCACTGCTGAAGCCCAGTGTAGTGTGGGCAGCACAAATATTTTTTCCTAATATTTATAATAGTATGTTATATTGAGTATTATATTAAGTAACCTTATTATCGTGAAATTTGAGTAAATTAAATTATCTAATGTTTTCTTTTTACTTGAAAACGCTGAAGCTTAAGCCTATATTTTCGATTTAGTTTTGGGGGTTTCATCAAAAGTACCAACTTTCAATATTAAAAATTCGTGAAATAACCTAGTGAGCCATATTCCAGGTGGACGTAACGAATTTCAAATTTTTAGATTTTTTAGGCCCTCTTCCTACTGTTTGTTTGACTATAAATTTAGCAAATGCAAATCGAATATTAAATTTTGCTTACTTTTTGATTCAAAATGAATAGTGAACAGGATTCGATAAAAATTTATTTTGATTCCTTTATATGCAGTATCTTCACTTTGTGAAACTGAAACAATTGTAAAAATAGGGAAAACTGTTATTTGAAACACTTAAAACTTTTTTCAAATTTTAAATTTATAATTTAAATATTTTATTAGTTAATTCTTAATTTTCCCCTTTTTCATAAACATTTATGATGCTGATGATGATGATGATGATGAGGATGATGATGATGATGATAATGATGATCATGATGATAATGATGATGATGATGATAATAATGATTATGATGATGATGATGATGAGGAGGATGATGATGATGATGATAATGATGATGATGATAATGATGAATATGATAATGATGATTATGATAATGATGAATATGATAATGATGATTATGATAATGATGATTATAATAATGATGATTATGATAATGATGATTAAGATAATGATGATTATGATAATGATGATTATGATAATGATGATTATGATAATGATGATTATGATAATGATGATTATAATAATGATGATTATGATAATGATGATTATGATAATGATGATTATGATAATGATGATTATGATAATGATGAATATGATAATGATGATTATGATAATGATGATTATGATAATGATGATTATGATAATGGTGATTATGATAATGATGATTATGATAATGATGATTATGATAATGATGATTATGATAATGATGATTATGATAATGATGATTATGATAATGATGATTATGATAATGATGATTATGATAATGATGATTATGATAATGATGATTATGATAATGATGATTATGATAATGATGATTATGATAATGATGATTATGATAATGATGATTATGATAATGATGATGATGAATTTATTCACCAAAACAAAAATGATTTGCAGTTGCAAGTGAGGCTGAAGGAGCTGCAGAAAGATGCAATTGACATGAAGTCGCATTTACAGACGATGCAGCAAGAAATTCAAGAACAACTAACGGTAAAGTTGATTTTAAAAAGCTATATTGCTGTGGCAAGCAGTTCAAAAGCTATTGCTGTGGCAAGCAGTTTAAAAGCTATATTACACTAAAAATATTTAAAATGTAAAAATCTCTTTGAATTTTATGATTTTGAAAGCGTATTTAATGATATTATTTGTGATGATGCAGGAGCTGCAACAAAAGCATAATCAACAATTGGTTGATCTTGTGAGGCAAAACCACGATGAGGCAGTCTCTTAACCCATCTTTGTTCTATAAATGTTTATTCAACATCTTTTGAAGAATCATGAATTCACTATGAATTTGAATTGAAACTATGTGTAAGGTGGATTTTGATTAACGTTAATTTATACAGCTAGCAAAGGTCCGTGACAGAATTGAAAAGCTACAGACCGAAAAAAGCGAAAATTTACAGACAATTAAGTAGGTTTTTGAAAACTTATTTATTAAATATTTTCAACAAATTCATTATGATAAAGATTACCATTTAAACGGTTTAAGGCAAAAGGTTTTCTAGTTCAAATTGAAGCAAGTCATAGTATATGATATAGATCTTTTTAGCCGATTGATCTGAGTGCTGATATTTTATATTTATTATAATATTTTGAATAATTTCATTCAAAATACTAATGAATAAATAGCATTTGAATTGTGGTCTTTCATGCAGAGAACAGAGATTATTGGCAGCTGAACTTACAGCAGAATGCCAGGCAGTACGCGTCGAAATAAAAGAGCTTAAAGAAGAGAAAAGAGTGGAACAGGAAAAGTTTAAGGAAAAGGTAAAATAGAAGGGAATGGTGGGAAAAAGGGTAGTGAAGAATAACGGTTAATTAGTGGGTATGAAGGGTCATTCATAAGAAAAATAAGTTTTTTTAATTTGTTCGATCTAACCTCACTATTTTTACACAAATAAAGAAAGAAAACAAACTAAAAATTACTTTTTTTAATTTTAGTTAATTTTTTTAATTTTAATTAATTTTTTTAATTATATTTATATATCATTATTTTAACAAAATTAGTTTTTTTTCTAAAAGACAATTGGCATTAATGTGTGTGTGTTTAAAAAACAGCTCAATCATTTTTGTTCTCAATTAAATGCATCTAAACTATAGCTTAAAATCGATGAAAAATTCAATCGCGTTTAATTAGATGATGCACTACAGTTTCATTATGTGCAAAATGTATAATTAATAATTGAGTGATTAGCTTTCTGTTACCATGGATGTGTAGCATGGTCATAGTTGCCTAAGATGAAACGAAGAAAGAGATTGTAGACATTGATAAATCTGTTTCTGGCATTCGTCCATTTCGGGAAAGAATGGTAGAACTCGGATAAATCTATATAGACTCTATACAGTCTATTAGACTTTATAAAGTAAATAAAAGAGATTGCACAAGACGGAACGATTTTTAAACGTAGCCTCATAGCTCAATTGATAATAAATAATTTTATTTAAAATTTATCCAGCCATTTTATTGATACCTTGCCTAGTTATGTAAACTCAAACATAAGAATAAATAATTTTTAAAAAAAACATGAACATAAAAAAATTCCATCTTAAGCAACTGGGTTCCCAAAATGGAATGCTCAGTTCACTAAGATGAAATTATATTGTATTCAATGAAAATTGTCATTCAAACGTTGTATTTATCGTCAAACTTGTTTAGTTATCTAAAGAAATACACCAGTTTGTATTTTAATGTGAATTGTCATTTAATCAAATTTACTTAACTAAATTAAATTTAGCTTCTCGGTTACTTTTGCAAATTCAAATTTTTTTGCTCTAGGCTTTCTAGTTTTCATTTCGACTTGATGTGCTATAAAGCTAATGAATAAAAAATAAAACTATTTTAAAAAATAAAATTAGTTTATTTTTTATGAAAGGTTTCGAAGCATTTTTCACATACTCTTGCTGTGTTCTTTTTGCAAAGATCACACCTAGTTTGCTTTTCTGCTGAAATTAAAGAATGTTCTAGCTTATCAAACCTAACAGGGCATGGCACTCGACTTTTTACAGAAGGAAGAGTGGCATATCAACAGGAAGCTATTTTCTCTGTTGATATCCATCGTTGACATCAAACAACTGGATTGATGCCCTTGAACTTTCTCATGAACTAGAGAATCCTACCAAATGAATCTCTTACTATCGGATGCTTTTTCCAATTTATAAGCAAAAGAAGCCCTAGAAGTTTTTTTTAACTGTGTACTTAGCAATTTCTTCGTAAAACTGGACATTTTCTTGTTCTGTTAGACCTTATTGTACTACAGTATCCATAACCTTCTCTTTGAAGTCCATCAATTAGTTTCAGTGAGCTGAAAAATCTATCTCCAAAAAAAAGAAAAATATTTGAAACTAAATTCAAAACAACGCTGTCATATACTGGACTCGTTGTTCCCTGTTAGGGCCATATTGAATTGAATAACCAAGACGGTTGCGAAGACACCAAAACTTAAACCCAAAGCTTATTGGCTTCCCTTTCATAAATTTTTTCGCACTTTTTTTTCCATAATGTATGATGCCATACTTTCTAGAAAGCATTTTAGATAAATTTTTAATATAGAAAAACAATTAAAGATTAAAAAAAAGTTTTTTCTGCACAACAAATAAAATGAATATTTAGAAACTTATAGTAAAGTTTGACATCCCAAATTTATGATCACTGTTCCAATAATGGAACATTCACAATTTTTTTACAATTAATTATAAGTAGATTTGAAATCTATGAGATAATTTTGATTATATATAAAAGAAGGATAAGTTATTGAGAATAAGCACACAAAACCCAAATACAGGAACTTTAACAATTTTAGTAATTATTTTTCTTTAGCCATATTTTCAATTTTTTTTCTTTTTTATATTAGCATAAAAAATCACCAAAAATATAATTTTGTAAAAAAATTTGAAAACCCCTATTCAGGATCACTTTTCCAATAATAGAACATTCATAATTTGTTGAAAACTAATTATAAGTATATTAGAAATTGATAAGAAAATGTTAATTATACATAAATGAAGGATAAGTTATTTAAAACAAAAATACAAAAACCAAAATACAAAAAGTGTGAACATTTTATTAATTGTTTTTCTTTAAACATATTTTCAAACTTTTTTTCCTTCTTTAAATTAGAAAAAAATCACTACAAATTTAATTTAAGATAATCAACAAACTATTAAAACCATATTGTAGTTAATTCATTTGTAAACAACTTTCAATTTAAAAATTAAAAACTCACTGATTATTTAATTTTTATATATTTTTTTTAAATAGGGAACACTGAGAAAATATGGGTTAATAAACTTCCTGAGGGCTCTTACGACATTGAAACGAATGTAAAGAAATGCTTATTAGACTTTTCAATTTAAAGAGCTTATTTAGTTTTTCATTAAGAGTCTAAATAATCAGATTCTCACTAAATTATTCGCAAGATGCTACTTATAAATCTCCAGAAATTCAAAATAAATTAATATTACTGTAATCTAAGTTAACTTTCGATTGACGCGTTTAAAATTTAAAACACTGCTAAAAAAAATTAAAGAAGTAAACTTACTTTATTGTTTTGCGCAACAGAAAATAGTTAAATACATTCCGTTGAGAAGATATCCCTCGTTGCATTTCATCAAAAAACTTTTCATTCCTTGTAGATTTGCAATAGAACTTATAGGCGGTGAAAAATATGTAGCATGTTGAATATTGTTACCTGCACAAGAATTATGCCCTTCAAAAAATGATCCAGCTTATGTCCTTCGTTTCTCAGGCAATCCTGTGACATGTACGAAGAATGAATGAAAAACATGAAATCAAGTAGAATGAAAACAAATACTGTTTTGATAGTAAAAATAAATTTTATGTAGCATGAAACTATAAAAATAAGTTTTAAAAGTGTAAACTCTTTTTGTTTAGTCTATTGCGTTGGATTTTTCAAATTGCGTTAACTTATTAACTAAGTTTCATATTTTTTCCATTGAGTGCAGGGCTCCTCTGAAGCACTTAGGCGACGGTAGGGTTTAAAGCAACGCTAGTGAATCGAAGCGTTTTACCGCAAGACTATCCTGTCGCCCAATTACTCGAAAAGTTTACGTAGATTAAAGCACAGATCTAATCTTTATTCAAGGCACATTCATTTTAACTTGTCAAGATGTCAGAGATTCGGAAGAGAGAAGATGTTCTGAGGAGGCAACATGAAGCGGACGTGCAAGGATTCCAAGGCAGAAGTTCCAGCGAAAGAAGCAGGCTGCATGCCGAGCTCCAGAAGTGGCAGCAAGTCTTGTGCCTTTTTTATTCTTTTCTATTTTGGCTTCTCAAGAATATTTTACATGTCTTTGAAAACTTAATTACAAATATATTCAAGTAAAGTGTTATAATCTCACACTGATTATTCGCCCAAATTAAGTTTTTATATAACTTGAATGATCGATCAGTCAAATAGAGTTTTGAGAGTTTGCTATCATTCTTAAACTTTTAAAATGTATGAAAACAAAAATAAAATGGAATGTTCTGCGTGAAGGAGCATGCTTCAGTTGTGGAGGAGGCAGTGCAGTTGAAGGATGAGCTACAGGCACAAAAGAATCTGCACGATGCAGTTGTGAAGACCTTGCAACAGAAACTGATACAACAACAACACATCCAAACTCGCCTCACAACTCACGTAGGTCGCTCATTTTTTAAACTGTTCTGGAAGACTTTTGAGTGTTCTTCATTAAGGAAGCTATTAGAAATAATTATTAAATTTTATAAAATAGTAAGATTTAATTTTTTATTGAAGGGACTCAGAACCACTTTCAGCCAAAAATTCCACAGAGCAAAAAAAGAATCGAAAAGATTGTGAGAAAGCATGAGAGGCAAGTGGAGAAGATGAAAAACGAGGCGCTTTCCGATATGCAGACGTAATATTTTATCTTCATTTTTGTATTCAAAAATAGTTATGTTTTTCGTTTTCAAGTATGATATTTTAATTTCTATGTCATCATAAACCTGTTTGTCTGAGACAGGGGCAGATCAAGGGTGTATTGAGGGCACATTCTCCCCCTCTCACCAAACTCAAAATTTAATTTTTTCAAAACGCAATTAGTATAAACTCATAAATTATAAATTTCATAACTTAGGAAAAAACTCCCGGAGAAAAAATCTCTTTATTACTGTTATAGGGAGATTACACAAGATGGAATGATTTTTACACGTAGCCTCATAGCTCAATTGCATAACCAATAACGTAAATTCAAATTTATTCAGCCATTATATTGATTCTTTGTCTAACTATATCAACTTTAAAATAATAAAAAATAAATATGAGTTCATTAACCTGAAATATGAACACTCAAAAAGTCCATCTGGAGCAACTAGGTTCCCAAGATGGAACGCTTAGTAGCCTAAGATGAAATCATATCATATTTCATAAAAATTTTAATTTCAACGTTTTACTATCTTAATTATCTAAAGAAATACTTTTTTCCGCTTAATCAAAACTTTTTTCAGAGTTATTAAGTTCAAAAAAAAATAATTTTTTTCTAGAATATGTAGTCTTTCAGTTCTTTTTCAAAAACGTCATCAGTTTTTTTTCAAAAATGCTTTGAAAATATTTCAGAAATTTTATTCTTTGTAAACTCTGCAGAACAATGTTGCTTTGCAATAACATAAGTTAAACTTGCTTTAGTCTTTATTCAGCACTTTAGCTCCAATCATTTACCGTGCAAACCATCCAGTCTACAGTCTAATATAGAATATAGAAACTAATGAGACGAAAGTCTACATCAATTCAAATTTTAAAGTTAGCTATAAATAAAACATACTTGTGTCAAAGCTAAGGAATACTTAATTTTTCATTTAATAAATAAGTAAATTATTGGGTTGTTTTAATTTTCAAGAGTCAGAGCCCAATGAGGAAGACACTACACATAACACAGCAAACCTGGAAGAAGATCAAGAGACAAAAACAAACTCCGATGAAACCTCGTCTGCGATGCTGGGACCATGGCAGATAGCAGGAAAAGGAAGGGTAACAAGATCGCCACTCATCAGACTCATGACAGACACACTGCAGGCTCAACGAAAGGAAAACGAGGAGTTGAGGCGTGAGCAAGAGGACATCGAAGCTAGAAAAATGAATCTGATGCTGTATAACCTACCTGAACAAGATAACCCAGACGAAGACCTAAAAGCTGTGAAAAACCACTTTAAAGAAGAATTCAAGCTGAACGTCTTAGTAGAGGGCTCAGCTAGCAAAGAAGAGACAAGACCACCCCAAAAGCAAATGGATCATCAGAAGGGAGAAGTTCGTCGAATTATCGCAAGACCAATAAATCGAGAAATACCAGGTAACAAAAAGTCTGAATCCACTCTAACTATACTGAACATCAACTGCCAAAGTGCCAAGTCAAAAAAGCAACAGCTACATGTTCTCATTAACAACGAGAAACCGGACATCATCATCGGCACAGAATCCTGGCTAAAACCCAACGACTGCAATGACGATTGCGCACCCAAACAGCTATACGAAGTATTCAGAAAAGATCGCAATAATAAAAAAGGTGACGGAGTCTTTGTAGCGTTCAACAGGGCCCTGTGTGTCCAGGAAGTACCAGAACTAGACACAGACTGTGAGATCATCTGGTGCAAAATCCGCCTTGCGACGCTGAATACTCTATATATTGCCGCCTACTGCAGACCACACGAAAACGATGAGTCCAGTCTGAATGAACTCCACAGATCCCTATCCATGCTCACAGAAAAAGGCCACATCGCCCTGGTAGCAGGCGACTTCAATCTACCAGGCTGGGACGGTAAAACAAATACCATCATCCCAGACTCATCCCACTACCCACGTCTCCATCAAAAGTTTGCCGACATACTAATAGAACAAGGCTATGAACAAGTGGTAGATGAACCCACCCGCGGCAAAGCCACCCTCGACTAGTGCTCACAAATAATCCAACGCGAGCAACCAAAGTAAAGGTAATCCCAGGGATCTCGGATCACGACGCAGTGCTGGTCGATCTCAACCTGAAGACCATACGCCACAAACAAACCCCAAGGCAAATCCCACTGTACAAAAAGGCCAACTGGCCAGAATTTGAGGTAGCCATGGAACTGACCGGCCAAAAAATAAGCGCAATGGCAGACAATGGAGCTTCAGCTGATGATCTATGGCAAGAATTTAAAGCATCCATGGAAGAGAACACCAATCAGTACATCCCGCACAAAACATGTAAGGATATTGTCAACCTACCCTGGGTCACACAACATATACAGGGAATGATCAGACGAAGAAAAAGATTGCACACAAAAAATATAGTCTTACAGAGCAGTGATCTAAGACATCATAATACCGAGGAGGAACTAAGAGACCTCAAGAGGACTATCCAACGTGAGACGAGAAGAGCATATTGGAGCTACGTAGAAAACCTGATCACCCCAGCCCCCAATAGTAATGAATACACTGGAATGAAACACTTCTGGACATTCTTAAAGCACCAGAGAAAAGACGTAAATGGAGTAGCCCCATTAAGCCATAACGGCCAACATGCCACAGATCCCAAAATAAAAGCGGGCATACTGAACATACAGTTCGAGTCTGTATTTTCCAGAGAAACCCCACTACCCGACAAATTATTGGTCAACATCAAATCCTACCCCCAAATGGCTGACATAGAGTTTTCAGTACCAGGAGTGGGAAAACTATTGGAAAATCTGCAAGAACACAAGGCACCTGGCCCGGACAAAATAAGCCCCAAAATACTCAAACATCTATGCCAGTCAATAGCCCCAATCCTTACCACGATATACAGGAAATCGTACAACACGGGGCAGGTCCCTCAAGAATGGCGAAAGCTAATGTGGTTCCAGTGTTTAAAAAGGGCGCGAAAAACGACCCCAGCAACTACCGCCCAATCTCCCGGACCAGCATAGCATGCAAGATTATGGAGCACATAATCACCAGTCAGATAATGAAGCACGGGAACCGAAACGACATTCTGTACCAATACCAACATGGATTCAGAAATGGCCGTTCATGCGAAACACAGCTTACTGAATTCACTGCAGACCTAATTAATGCACTAGAAGACGGCAAACAAACTGACGTCATCATACTCGACTTCAGCAAGGCCTTCGACAAGGTTGGCCACACAAGACTCATCCACAAACTAGAGCACTATGGTATCAACGGCAAAACGAATAGGTGGATCGCTAGCTTCCTGTCCAATCGCAGTCAAAGGGTAGTCCTCGAGGGAAAGTCATCATATGAAGGAACTGTCCTATCAGGCGTCCCCCAGGGATCGGTCCTCGGGCCAAGTCTTTTCCTATATTACATCAACGATCTACCAACAGGACTCTCCTCTGAGGTGAGACTTTTTGCAGACGACACCATAACATACCTCACCATCACCAAACCCGAAGATGCTGCTCGCCTCCAGGAGGACCTGAACCTACTCGCACAATGGGAACAGAAATGGATGATGGAATTCCACCCCAAGAAATGCCAAGTCCTGTCAATCACCCGCAAGCAACAACCAGATGTGCATAAATATACACGGCACCATACTAGAGCATACCAACACTGCGAAATACTTAGGAGTCACCCTCATGCAAAACCTTAACTGGAACACCCACATTAATAACATAACGTCAAAGGCAAGCAAATCCCTATCATTTCATTCGGAGAAATCTACAGATTAAAAACAAAGAGCTGAAAACAAGAGCTTACCAGGCATTGGTAAGGCCATATCTGGAATATGCCTGCGCAGTTTGGGACCCCCACACCAGAGCCAACATTACGAAAATAGAAATGATACAAAGGACAGCTGCAAGATACGTTACCGGCTGCTGGCGGTACAATGCAAGCGTAAGCAAGATGCTGGACAGCTTGAAATGGACACCACTGGCCGAACGAAGAAAACAACAAAGACTAGTCTTGATGTACAAAATCCACAACAAGCTAGTAGCCGTAAACGAAAGTCACCAGTACGCTAAGCCGATAGCAAAGACAGTGCGTGGCGCCCACCAACGTGCATACCTAGAGCCTCACCACCATGCTAATTACCTACGCAATGCATTCTTCCCACGCACCATTAGAGAATGGAATGTCCTGCCAGATTCAGCCGTATCGGCCCGCACTCCAGATGCCTTCAAGTCCCTACTGGAGGCCTGTCATTGAAAAACTATTAAGTCTGGACATAATAATCTACATATAGACTGATTCTAGTATATACGGAAGAAGAAGAAGAAGAAGAAAAAGATAACTTCAGTATTGTTGGAGTTAAGTTTTAGTAGATTGGCACCCATCCAAGCCGCAATTTCATCAATTCATGATGACATCCTTACTTGCAGGTCAGCCTGATGACCTTTAATACAATGACCGTAAATCGAAAGCGAGCTCATGTCTAGCTGCTATTCTTTCCAAATCTCCAGTGCACAGCGAGAACAGTAAAGGACCAAGGACTGAAGCTTGAGGGACTCCTACAGCGGAAACCGAAGTGGTCGATTTTGTCCCACTACAGCGGATGTCAAAACATTTGTCATTTAAGTAGTCCCTAAACCATTCTAACGCAGAGTTAGAGAAACCATAGGAGATGTGCAGTCTTCGGAGCAGTGTTGCGTGATTTACCAGATCGAAAGCTGCCGATAGATCAAGCAAAACTAACAATGTAAGTTTTCCATCATCTGCTGCTTTAAGGATGTCTGAAAAGACTTTGGTAATAGCAGTTTCTGTCCAATGATGACGACGGTAGGCTGACTGCAAGGGATGAAAAAGATGAAATTCTGTGAGGTAGTTGACTATTCTGTGGAGAACTAATCTTTCCATGATTTTGGACAACACCCTCAAGTTTGAAATAGGCCTGTAGGACGAAGTTTCAGTGAGTTTAAGACTTGGCTTCTTAAGCAGTGGCGTGATGTAGGCCGACTTGAAAGACTTTGGAACCCTGCCTGCCGAAAAAGACCTGTTGAATAAGCTCACTAAAAAAGAGCATTTATTCCAGATGTAGGAACCGGGTCATTCGAGCACTGTTACTCATTTCATGGGTTATTTCGACCCATACGGTCGCGAACGTTACTAACAATTTTAGAATGCTGTAAAACCGAAACTATTAATCATATTTCACTTCTGAAAGGTGTTTTAGATTGTCAATAAAAAATAGGACAAAGTTATGAAATTACAATAGAATAACTTCACAATTAAAAACACAGTGAGCGATTGAGTAATGGTATGGGTCATCCCATGCTGGTGTTTAAGGGTTAAGGAACTTTTGTTTCGGGAAATTTGAGTAAATAGTTTTGATCATAAATATACATTTTTTGTATAAGTTATGACATAAGAAAATGCATAGTGACCTTGAGCGGTGTGGAACTTAAGCACATCAAAAAAATAATATCACGAAAGTAACTGAAGTTATAACGACTGTTTGCTTTAAGATAAGTCGAGTTCTGTGTAAATAAATCACAGCATCGTGTGGGGGATCTGAAATACATAAAATTAACAAAAACATTAAAATTGAATTAGATAGATGATCCAACAATTAAACTTTCCACTAACCCTCAAAAACTTAATCGAAGATAAGTGCTATTACCCCTTCAGTCTCCCAGCCAGAGTTATGGTCCTTCTGACTTGCAGCTCAAGTTTTAGGCAATTGAAAAACAAGATGTTACTCAAACTAAGAGAAATGTCTTAAAGTGAAAGAATTGAAACAGTTACGTTACCAGCTTTAAAATTTCCAAGACTACGTGGAGACATGATTTAATTTTAAAGAATAGTGAATAATAATATTATTATTATAATATTATTATTATAATAATGCCTATTTGTAATGCGCCAAGGAAGGCAACTGAGGCGCCACTCACACGACATAAGTCGTGAACACCGCATCATATTCACTAGTTACAGGATAGCTCACGGTTGGCTGAACAGAGATTCGAACTGACGACCTTTAAGTTGCAGGTCCAACTACTTTTCCATCTAAGCCAACCCACTCACCGAAATAATATTTACGACAGCCAAACAACGACTGGGATATTCAAGCTGCTCACCAAATCAACAACACACTGAAACTATCTAAACAACACTCTCAACATAACTATGTAAAAACATCTTAACAAACCGGAATAGTTTGGAATAGTTTGATAAATGAAATTGTAATAGCTATAAACATGAACATAAAAAAACTGTTAGTTTTCAGATAAATGATGTACAACTCTAAATATGATTGAAACACAATAATAAAACAATGATTTCATTAAATTAAATTAACATCTTCACATCAGCCGCTATAGAAGTCAAAAGACATGCGGTGGTTAGACTCCGTAAACTAAACACATTTTTAGACTTAACCACAGCATAAAGTTTCTTGGAGACACTCATGATCTAAACACTGGCACCAGCTCGACCTGACCATCACTAGGAAATCTTCTTTGAAAAGTATACTCGAACTCATCACAGTGCTGATTGCCATACCGATCACTCTTTGGTCTGCTGCAAACTAGAACTTCAGCCTGAGAAGGTTCACTGTTCTAGACCTGAATGCAAACCCCACACTCATGTGATCGAAACGATCCACTCAGACAAATGACAACCAAGATCTTTCCAAGCTTTCTTGCCTGCAACTTCCTGATGACACAGTCAAAGAGCGATGGAAGCACAGCAGAGAAACTTAAACAAGATGCTTTCAACAAGACAAAGGTAGCTGTAAACAAGGCTTGTGTTCTCCGCACTTTTATGATGCGAGTGAATCTCATGGAGAGACCGCGTCACAAACAACGAGGTGTTGGCGAGGGCAGCCATTTCAAGCATGACCACTCTTCTTCGTCAAAGACGTCTCCGATGGTTAGGACATGTACGTCGGATGGATGATGGCCGACTTCCCAAAGACGTGCTATTCGGCGAGCTTGCCTCAGGTTGGAGAGCAACTGGCAGGCCATACCTTCGCTACAAGGACGTCTGCAAGCGCGATCTAAAATCTACAGAGATCAACGTCAGAACCTGGGAATCGCTTGTTGAAGATGAAAGCAGATGGAGGCAAGCTGTGGCATGGGAATAGAAGCGGGGGAAGCAGGGATTCGCCAGTGACAAGCTTTTCGTAGAAAAGACAAGCAGCAGCTTTGTGTGTTCAAGCGGTGGCAGAGATTGCCACTCTGAAGGGGGCTTGTGTAGCCACAGAAGACGCTGTACCGACTGAAGCAGGCGCAGGTCTTCCGAGACTGACAAACGTCAAGAATAGTCTCAATTCATAATATCAAATATTTCAATAACTTTTGTTTATCTGTGAGGGTCGCATGAGTAGTAAAATGAACAGTGCTTCTTGAACACAAACATAAATTTAATTCAAGCTAAACATTTACGTTGTCTTGAAGCTATTGGGAGTGAGGCACTTGAGCATAAACTGAATTCAATAGTAGTTTATATTTCCTTGTTATGTTGTTGTTATATTATTGTTGGTACGTGCAAGCATGCATAAGGTCAGTTTAAGCAGTTCAAACTTTAAAATTATTTATAACCTGAGTGTTCTTAAAGCTTGTTCGGGTTGATAATATTCTTCGTTGCATTGTATTTTCATGTGCTTTAATCGATAGAATGAATCAAATGCAGGGGCTGCTAGCAAGGGTGGGTGAGCTGGAAGGGAAGGTGGTTGAGCAGGATCACATCTTTAAAGAAAGACAAGTTACGCATCAGAAAGAGGTTTACATACATTTTCATATTAAAATCCTATTTATTCTAATTTCAAAATCTCTGTTTAAAAAGAAAAGTTGTAAAAATATTTTTGTTGAAGAAGCCTCAATTCATGAATCGTTTACAAATATATCATTCGCTTCTTCAAACGTTCATCAAATTGCTAGCCTTTTTCTTGCTTTGAAGCATAGATGTTACTGCAAATGTTAACGCTTACAATACTTTTTTTACGACGACAATAATGCCTCACAAGTTGAACAGGCTGATGAGAAAGCATCAGAACGAGACGACGTCACTCGTGCCCAAGTGCATTGTACAGGTGATTGTCGCTACAATGATATATTGTTATTATCAGAGCTCTTCCACCGTTGAACATTTCAATTGCCGTTAATCGTTAGAGTAACAATTTTAATCGTGCGTTAATCGTATTTTAACGCAATTTTTTTTAACATATTTGACATTAGTATAAAATAATATTGTGAATTTTTTTCTCACAAATGTACTAGAAATTTTATGGGAATTTATTTATAAAAGTAATCCACATTTGAAAGAAAAAAAATGGAAACATAAATGATTAAAATGCAATTGTCACACATCATTTTTGAGCCATTTACTCAAGCACAAAAGTAATCCACATATGAAAGAATAAAAACGAATCCATAAAGGATAACAAATGAATTTTCTACACAGCCTTTTTGAGCCAGAACTGTGCTTGCAGGAGATGACAAGTTCTTTCCTTCGTGTTGTTGCCACCAAACAAGAGGACAACTCTCAAAGCCTACTTCAGATTCTGTTCTATAACGTTGAATTATTGACTTTTTTATTATTGAGGTATATTCATCTTCAAATCTGAGCCTACATATCTTCGAAGTCGCTAGTTTGGTGAAGGCTGTATAGTTTTTGAAGTTTTATTATCTTCTAATAGTTTCTCCAAATCTTTTCACGTTGCTTTTTTTTCATCCTTCTAAAGACGCTTTGAGTTTTTAAATCGGTGACAATTCTTAACCATTGGATATCTTGAATAATCTTTTTCTGCTCCAGTTCGAAAGAAATTTTCATTTTGAAACAAATGACATAAGCTGGATCATTTTTTAAAGTGCATATTTAGTGTGCAAAGTGACAAATTGCAAGTAACACTATTGTAAATTGGTTGATGTTTCGAAGTGCAGGTGGAAGGGCATTCCAAGTTGTTGAAGCTGCGTGACGGAATGCTCTTTTTGAGATATTGTTTGTAGTGGATTCTTGGTTGAGGAGAAGAGATGAAAATGAACGCAGTTGTTTGTTTGATGTTTTGTTGGTTATGAGTTTGCTGAGATATGACGGTATTGAAGTTTGAAGACTTTTGAAATTAGTGATGGCTATTTTAAAGGATATTCAAAAATCTATAGGAAGCCAGTGAAGTTTTATAAGATTATCATTTGATGACTGAACAAGGTGATGGCCTGGGTAATCACAATTGAGTGTGATTTAAGCTGCTTTGTTTAAAACTGACTGTAGACGATTTCTTTCTTGATTGGTGATATTGTATAATAGCGAGTCTGTCTGTAGTCAAGACTGCTTAGTATTAGACATCGGGAAAGTGAGGCGGAGAGGTCAGTAGTAATGAATGGGCGTATGTGTTTGATTGCTTTGAGATGATAATGTTATGATTGGATTATAAATGTGGTTTTTGAAAGTGAGTTTGTTGTCGAGGGTGACTCCAAGTATTTTGAGAGTGTTATTGATGGGGATGTTAGTTGAGTTGATGTCGATAGATTATATGGTGCATGAGCGGTGATCCTGGGGTTTTGTGTGGGGTCCGGACCCCCTCCCCCTTTTTTTCAATAAAAACATTTTCTACATTTTGTTTTGATGCGAATACAATCGGCAAACATGGCATATAACACAATTATTCATTAGTAATACATTGTATGTATAGTTATAGTTATAGCTGTCTAAAACAAAACTATTAATTGTTTACTTAAATAATCGTATCAAAACAGAAGTTTTAAATGTTTTTTCAAGTGGAGGGAAGGGGGTTTGGTTTCCAGGACCCCCCAAGATCATCCATGCTGGGCAGGACCCAAGATTTGCAGCAGATCGCTGCCTGGTTAGGTGTGATGAGTTGAAGATGTTGTATATCATCAGCATATTTATGGTAGGTTATATCGAAGTGTTTGACAATATTTGAAATAGGTGAGATGTATGTGGTGAAAAGAAGCGGTCCTATAACAGAGCCTTGAGGAACCCCGTGTTGTATATTGGTTGGTGATGAGATGTGTGTACCTAATTTAACTTGATAATGTCTATTTTCTAAATATGATGACAGCCAGTTTAAAGCAGTTTCATCAAATCCAAATTCTTTATGAAGTCTGTTGATGAGGATGGAATGGCTGATGGTGTCGAAGGCTGCTGATAGGTCGAGTGATGCGAGGAGGGTGGTGTTTTTTGAGTCGCATCCATTGAAAATGTGGTCAGTGAGATGAAGTAGTGCTGTTTCTGTGGAGTGGTAAGGTCTGTAGGCTGATTAATGTTAATAATTTTTGTTCATGTATAAAAGTTATTAAAAAGCCCATAGAAAAAAAGCCAAGTTTAGAAAAATAACTAGAGCTGTGCTTCAATCTAAGTTAAATTTTGCTAAACGTGTTAATTGATTTACGCCGTTGAGAAAATTAACGTAATCAAAATTTTAACGTATTAAACAAAATTTAAATCTTTCAATGACTCTTCTCTTGACCTTGCTGCTAATAAAATAACTCTGTCTTCAATCTATAAGTTCTTGGGCTTCATCTATGTTTCTCAAACTAAACCCTGACAAATTTAAACTCATCTATTTCAATAAAAAATCAAAATTTTTGCTATCCCTTTCTTCTTTAGTTTTGCCTCCCTCGTCATTATTATCTCATCATCTTCTATACGTAGCCTTGGTTTTATCTTCGATTCTAACTTGTCTTTGGCTCTTCAAATTCTATCTGTTTCTAAATCTTGTTATTTCCACATTCGTCGTATTAAACAGCTTCTTCCTTTTTTTGATAATCCTACTTTGCAGCATCTTGTCTCTTCTCTAGTTCTCTCCAGGATTGATTATTGCAACTCTCTTTACTATGGCCTCCCTGATACTACTTTAGCTCCTCTAAATAAAGCCTTCAATTGTGCTGCTCGTCTTGTTGCTCGTGCTCTTAAATTTTCTCACATTTCTTCTTATCTTCGTTTGTTACATTGGTTACCTTTGAGATCTAGAGTGAATTTTAAAATATGCCTAAATATGTTAAAAATTCATAACTGTACTGCTCCCATTTATCTTAAAAATCTTATTTAACAATCGCCTAAATCTGGTCTAAGCTCATCGACCTTTAAGCGTTCTTTTCGTTTTTCAGTTTTCTCAACGTTCTTTTTCTTACTGTGGTTCTTTTTTATAAAATTCTTTACCTCTTCTCTAATTTCAACTAAGTTACTCATAGCTTTCCGTCGAGGCCTGAAGACGTATTTGTTCAAAATTTGATGGCTGAGCGCTTTTGTTTGCTTCGGAAAGGGCGCTATACAATTAACTAGTGATTGATTGCTTGATTTTTTAATCATTATAAAGTAAATAATAGGTTTATATTAATTGTCAATAGTTTTTACAACATATATACTCTCTATTGTTTATATAAAATATATACTTTCTATAGTTTAAATAAAATATATACTCTATATATATGTGTAAAATAAATACTTTATAAAGTCTGTATACTATATAGAATATATAGTACATAGACTTATCAACTTCTACAGTCTCATTCTAAATTGAATTTTTGGGAACTATTCGTATTCCATTTTAGGCAACTAGGATCATGCTACACATTTATGGTCATAACAGGCCAATCATTTAATTTTTAATTTTACAACTTGCACACAATAAAACTGTATTGCATCATCTAATTATTAATGAAAATTGAAATTATTTACCTTCGGAAGTTGAAAAATAAAATCCAAAATGTTATCTCCCAATATTTTAACAATTCTTCTAGAAATCAATTTTTCAAGTATTCTAACTTAATGAGACAATTTTTGAAACGAAACCAACATACAAATGTGCATATAAGACGGATGCATAGATATGGAAAAAAATGTGTTAATTTTTAAAACGCACAACTGTAAATGAGCTCGTTCCATCTTTGGAACCGGTTCATCTTGAGCGTGTAGCAATGTCTTAAATATCATTTAATTGTCACAGAACCTCCAGGAAACATGCGAGTCATTGAAGCACCAAGTAAGCATCCTACGCGGACAAGCGAAGCAGTGACAGTGAATTCCCCTTACCGACCAACTCCATGTCATCAGCTTCTTTTTGACGCGCTTTTTAATGCCTATCGCTAAATGCCATTCTGTATCTTTCGAGAAACCGAAATTAAAGCTACTAAAGCCAAGTGCTGTAACTCAAATGTAAGAGTTAATACCATAGAGATGTCAATTCTGTGAATTATACTAATAGAATTCATTAAATATTATTTTAAATAAACAAAATTGATAAGGTTCGGTAAAACTGAACAATAAATAAACATTCGCCACTTCCTTCCTGAGCTCCACAATCAACACTTCCTTTTATTAACAATCAATCAATCAAATATATGTATAAAGCTCTCTGAAATGAATTTGTAAAATAAATACTTCTTCAGAACCTTACGAAACTTAAATAATGAATGGTTAATCAATTGAGGGAAGGTGTGTGTGTTGATGAAAAGGAGTACGGCTAACGATTCTGGCCGCACGAGCAATAAATTCCAAAACTTTTTGAAGCAAACGTCTTGGAATTGAGATAATAAGCACAATTAAAGAGATGCACTGTGGGAATGCTCAGTGTAGCAGTGGAGAGGAACATGTGGTGTTGATGTTGGAGGAATTCTCATTCTGTCAACAGAGAAAAGTGTGTTCACTGAATTTAGTTTAAAGAATAAAAGCTCGTTGACATCCTCTAACATAAGTTAAATATAAAAATCCGTATTATGTGCAAGGGTGCAGTGTCATTCTGTCGGCTCCGATGCAGATTCAACTTGTCCATCTCCCTGCAAATCCACAGCACTGAGCACTTGGGGCTGGCTGTCGCTCGAGTTTGTCTCAACGTTGTTAGTTTGTGGGCGTTGCTTGGTTCCTCGAACAGAGTCTTGTGCGTCATTGTTGAGTTGTTCTACCGCACCATTCGATGCCTTTTCTTCTTTTTGGGTTTCTGCGCTACCATTGGGCGCTTCATCTCGCTGAGTTGTGCGCACGTCACTAGTGGCTTGAGGATCGAGGGTGGTGGCTTGAGGATCGAGGATGGTGGCTTGGGGATCGAGGATGGTGGCTTGGGGATCGAGGATGGTGGCTTGGGGATCGAGGATGGTGGCTTGGGGATCGAGGATGGTGGCTTGGGGATCGAAGATGGTGGCTTGGGGATCGAGGATGGTGGCTTGGGGATCGAAGATGGTGGCTTGGGGATCGAGGATGGTGGCTTGGGGATCGAGGATGGTGGCTTGGAGATCGAGGGTGGTGGCTTGGGGATCGAAGATGGTGGCTTGGGGATCGAGGATGGTGGCTTGGAGATCGAGGGTGGTGGCTTGGGGATCGAAGATGGTGGCTTGGAGATCGAGGGTGGTGGCTTGGGGATCGAGGATGGTGGCTTGGGGATCGAAGATGGTGGCTTGGGGATCGAAGATGGTGGCTTGGGGATCGTAGATGGTGGCTTAGGGATCGAGGATGGTGGCTTGGGGATCGAGGATGGTGGCTTGGGGATCGAGGATGGTGGCTTGGGGATCGAAGATGGTGGCTTGGGGATCGAGGTTGGTGGCTTGGGGATCGAGGATGGTGGCTTGGGGATCGAGGATGGTGGCTTGGGGATCGAGGATGGTGGCTTGGGGATCGAGGATGAAGGTTTTTTTTATATTAATGTAAAGCTATCTGCTTGCATTAAGTGAACCGATATTTTCTGAAAAGCATCCTGAATGTCTGCTTGCGAAAATTGAAAAATCAAAAATTTAATTTTTATAAATATAATTTCTTAATTTGAATCCATAAATATAAAAAGAAGAGTAGGTGGATGAGTATTTGAGTCAGCAAAGAATAGTTTTGCTTCAGGCAGATATCACTATAACTACGCTTACACAAAATATATTACTAAATAAAATTCAGTTTCATGCCATGGTTGACGATTATGCTTGTATTAAGATAGAAGTTGAGAAATTATTGTATTTGAAAAACTGAGGGGGTGCTATAGGGATTTTGCCATTTTGAATGTTGTGCATCATGTTGCTGGTATTGATTCTCGCTTACACACATTAGGTATTTTCATTGATTCTTCAAAGGCATTTGATACCATTAACCATTCTATCTTGCTTGATAAATTGTTTCATTATGGAATACGTGAAACATGTCACAAATGGTTCTGTGAATATTTAGGAAATCGTTCCCAATATGTATACATTGATGGTGTAACGTCTAACACACTAAAGATTAACACTGGTGTACCGCAAGGATCTATTTTAGAACCTTTGTTATTTAACATTTATGTTAATGATTTAATGAATCTTTCCGAAATTGCCAAATTTGTCTTTTATGCTGACGACACTACAGTATTGTTCCAAGACAAAAATGTTAATAATCCTATTTTAAGAGCAAATACTTTTTTTAATTTGTTACATCAATGGACAATTGACAACCAACTCAAAATCAACTATGCTAAAACATGCAGCATTCTTTTTGGCCCTAAAATAAAAACAAACATTATTAATTATACACTTACAATTGATTCTTATGTTATAGAGTCGATTATACAAAATTCTTAGGTATTTATATAACCAGTAATCTTTCATGGAATGAACATATAACGCATATTATATACGTTATATGTTCATTCCATGAAAGATTACTGGTTATATAAATATGTATTCATGGAATGAACATATAACGTATATTATATACGTTATATGTTCATTCCATGAAAGATTACTGGTTATATATCAAAAAAACTTTCAAAAAATATTGATATCTTACATAAACTTAAACACAATTTACCATCTCATATAATTAAGTTACTCTATTCTACTTTAATTCTACCTTACTTGACCTATTGTCTCCCTTTATGGGAACTTGCTTGCAAAACTCATTTACATCCTTTAAATGTTATACAAAATAATTTTCTTAAAGTCCTGTTTAAACTACACTCTCATGACCACATATCTCATCTGTATCTTCCAGCTCAAATTTTAACAATCAATCAGTTATACATCTTTAAAACCTATATTCTTTGTCATAAACTTATAATAATAAAAATATCCTCCTATTTTACACATTTAATACATTCCTTCGGGATGCAGTCGATTCACCCCTTAACCGATTCACTCCATAACCGATTCACCCCTCAACCGATTCACCTCTTAAAATAGTTAAAAACGGACTTTTTTTTTATAGGTATTTTGCTAAAATTAAATAATAAATTATTCTTTTTTTAAATATTGAAAAAAATAAAAACTATAATTTGTTCAAATAAATAGGAACCTATGAAAAAATTATAAAGTGAATAAATACATTTATTTAAAAAGATAAAATAAATGGCAAATTATTTTTTTAAATTATAAAATATATCTAAGAAATATTTATAAAAAACTATAACATATTTGAAAAATAAAATATTTAACAAATTATAAATATTAAAAATTATAAAATATTTAAAAAATTATAAAATATTTAAAAAATTATGAAATATTTAAAAAATTATAAAATAAATAGACAATTATAAAATAAATAGATAATTATAAAATATATAGATAATTATAAAATAAATAGATAATTATAAAATAAATAGATAATAATAAAATAAATAGATAATTATGAAATAAATAGATAATTATGAAATAAATAGATAATTATAAAATAAATAGATAATTATAAAATAAATAGATAATTATATATAGAATATTTTATATAGTATAAAATAAATAGATAATTAAAAAATAAATAGATAATTATAAAATAAATAGATAATTATATATAGTATATTTTATATAGTATAAAATAAATAGATAGTTATAAAATAAATAGATAATTATAAAATAAATAGATAATTATAAAATAAATAGATAATTATATATAGTATATTTTATATAGTATCTTTTATATAGTATATTTTATATAGTATAAAATAAATAGATAATTATATATAGTATATTTTATATAGTATATTTTATATAGTATATTTTATATAGTATAAAATAAATAGATAATTATATATAGTATATTTTATATAGTATCTTTTATATAGTATATTTTATATAGTATCTTTTATATAGTATATTTTATATAGTATCTTTTATATAGTATATTTTATATAGTATCTTTTATATAGTATATTTTATATAGTATCTTTTATATAGTATATTTTATATAGTATCTTTTATATAGTATATTTTATATAGTATAAAATAAATAGATAATTATAAAATAAATAGATAATTATAAAATAAATAGATAATTATAAAATGAATAGATAAATATAAAATAAATAGATAATTGTAAAATAAATAGATATTTATAAAATAAATAGATAATTATAAAATAAATAGATAATTATAAAATAAATAGATAATTATAAAATAAATAGATAATTATAAAACAAATAGATTATTATAAAATAAATAGATAATTATAAAATCTATAGATAATTATAAAATAAATAGATAATTATAAAATAAATAGATAATTATAAAACAAATAGATAATTATAAAATAAATATATAATAGTATATTTCAGTGTTTCCCAACCTTTTTCAGTGTTGGCCTTCCTAAAAAAGTCCTAATGGTAACTTGGCCTCCCCAAATCCCGTCGTCAATAATTGAGAAAAAAATCAATTTGTTATAACAATTTTTATTCAGAAAGATTTAATTAAAATTAGCATTGTTCATAATAATAAGGTTTATGTAAGGTTTGTTAATTTATAAAATGTTATTAATAATAATAATTGTCGTTTTTGTATGCAATAAAGAAATAAAAATAATTATTATAGTGTTACGACTAGGATTTCAGGAAACACGAGAGAGAGTTTATTTACACGATAACGACTTTATATAGGGTGCGAGAGACAAAGGTCGCCTAGGAGTGGTTGTGTGTACATATCGTACACAATGTGGCCGCTACAATACTCCCCCACCAGAGAGTACTGGCGAACGAAGAAGCAAACAAAATATTGTCAAGTTGTGAATTTTGTTGGTGCAATAGTTGTTGTTGCAGTAGTGCATGTTGCAGTGGTGCATGTTGCAGTGGTGCATGTTGCAGTGGTGCATGTTGCAGTGGTGCATGTTGCAGTGGTGCATGTTGCAGTGGTGCATGTTGCAGTGGTGCATGTTGCAGTGGTGCATGTTGCAGTGGTGCATGTTGCAGTGGTGCATGTTGCAGCCCTTTGTGAACTCAAAGAATCAAGTGATGACGCAAGATAAAACGAAGCTGACGACGGAGAAATTCTGAAAATGATGATGAAGACTTAGTTAGCACGATTGGTTGATGGGCGGTTGATAGACAAGGCGTCAATGAGTCACGTTGCGTAATCTGCCAAATTCTTTGGCCAATGCACCCTTCTGCCGGACCTTGTGTGGATTGGAGGTGGCTGTTGAGTATTCGATGAGCTGGTAGTCGTTGTTGTTGTTGGCGGATTGAGAGTGAGGTTGTTGTTGTTGTTGTGGTCGATGCCATCTTTGTTGCTCCACTCACCAACAGTGAAGTTGTACATGAATGCTTTTACACCTGAGAAGTCTGACGTATTGGCTATGGAAAAGTCTGTAGAAGACTTGTTGTTTTCTGGTGCATTGATGGATGATGCATGCATGAATGCATTCTCAGTTGGGTGGTGATGATAATGATGAGCAGATTGGCTGGTGAGGTTTGAGGCGGAAATGCTTGTTTTGTTGAATCTTGTCAGCTTGTCTGACACCACGGCTGTCTGCTTAGACTTAGGTAGCGCCTTTTTTTTCGTCTTCGACTTTACAACAGCTGGAGCTGAAGACGTTGCTGCCACGACAGAAACCTGGTGGTGATGATGATGATTCTGGGAAGAAATTCCCGCGCTTTTTTTTATCGCTTGCTTCAGTTGGCTCTTCTTGACGCCTTCTTTGTGATGCGCCGCTTTAATTTTGATTTTCATGGTTCGACGTGACGTCACTTCTTAGAATCCTTCGTTCTTATGGAAGAGGAATGATGGATCGTCGATGCTTGCCTCTGGCACGTTGTCCACCAGGCGTTGGTGAGACATGTCCACCCCCAGACTGAAATGAGACAGAAAATCCGCTCCGATGATGGGTGTCTTGACGTCGGCTACGCGAAACATCCAGGGAAATTGCCTGCGTAAACCGAGGTTGACCATCAAGGATTTCTGTCCATACGTTTTGATGATGGAGTTGTTGGATGCACGAAGCGTGAACGATGATGGGGTGAGAGAATGATTGGCTGGTGGAGGAATGACGCTTACTTCTGCACCAGTGTCGATTAGGAACGTGAGGTTGTTGCATGCGTCTCTTGTGAATAATAGACGACTTTTATTTTGTTGGCCGTGGACAGATGTCGCTCCTACTGTCCGGCCCTGCCTTTTGAATGAGCGAAAAATGCATTGTGGTGTGCATTTTCGTGCCTTTTCCCCAAAAGTCTGGTGATACCAGCACATGCCTGCTGTGGTGTTCGGGCTTCTGGAACGAGGTGAATTGTGTCGACTGTTTGAACGAATTCTTCCTCGTGGTTGATTCTGGTTAGCCGCTAAAGTGGCCATACTTGTAGTGATTTGTTGCAGCCACGTATGGATCTCCGGTATGGTTTGGACTGAAGCTTGTGGAGTTGGCGTTGAGACTTGTGTGATGGTGGTTTGTTGAAGTTCCACCATCCTGTCTGCTTGTAACGCCAGTTCTGCCAGTGGGATGTTCATTGAAGCCGCCAGGATTGGTTTAATCTGAGTGGGCATTTTGTCGAACCATAGCTGCTTCAGAATGGCTTCGTCCATTTGGTTGCTACCCAGCAGGGTCTTCATGTGGCGAAGCAGCTGGGAGGGTTGCCTGCCGTCTGGTTGCAGGTTGCCAAATAACGCTCTCAGCATGCTTGCCTCAGACTGGCAGCACCTGTAAAGAATTGCCTTTTTCAGCGTCTCGTATGGCGACGACGACGGCACCTCCACGAGTAGGTCTTGAACCTGTTCGGCTACATGGAAAGGTATGTGCTCAACCACATACGAGTACTTTGTAAGGCCTGCTGTCACTTTGCGCGTGTGAAATATTGCTTCCACGTGGCAGAACCAGAGTCTTGGGTTGGCTGTGAAAAAAACGGGTAAGCTAAGAGAGCTTACTTGCGGCGTCTGCTCTGCCCTTGTCTCCTCCTCTGACGTAACTTTAAAATAAATATCTTCCATCACGTCGGGGTCACCAATTGTTACGACTAGGATTTCAGGAAACACGAGAGAGGGTTTATTTACACGATAACGACTTTATATAGGGTCCTAGGGACAAAGGTCGCCTAGGAGTGGCTGTGTACATATCGTACACAATGTGGCCGCTACAATAGTAATGTTATTAAAAGGAATGCAAAGAGTAGCATGGAGTAATTATTATGAGTGATAAGCTGAGTTAAAATAATGAGTTTTCAGTTTGGCTTTGAAAGTCGAAAATTGATTGATGTTGCGAAGTGCAGGTGGAAGGGCATTCCGAGTTGTTGGAGCTGCGTGACGGAATGCTCTTTTTGAGATATTGTTTGTAGTGGATTCTTGGTTGAGGAGAAGAGATGAAGATGAACGCAGTTGTTTGTTTGATGTTTTGTTAGTTATGAGTTTGCTGAGATATGACGGTATTGAAGTTTGAAAAATTTTGAATGTAGTGATGGCTATTTTAAAGGATATTCGAAAATCTATAGGAAGCCAGTGAAGTTTTATAAGATTATCATTTGATGACTGAACAAGGTGATGGCCTGGGTAATCACAATTGAGTGTTATTGAAGCTTAATGAGATGATTTCCATCACAGAGAAGATGAAATCGAGGTTCTGTATTAGAAAGAGATACCCTCATATCATTCGAGGCATCCAATCCATTTATATCTTTAGTCTTGATAGATACTAATGTAGAAAACCCTTTTTCACATAAGTAGGTGGTCGAAAATGGAATCAGAGCTGCCATGGATTTTTTTTAAAAACTTTGGTATATTTCTTTTAGACTGCACCAAAACTCTGCCAAGCCTTTGGAATTGAATTCAGCTTTTACCAACTCTTTTGATCGAAGATCAATTAAATCTTCCTTTATTTCTTCTTCATCAGCAACACTATCCAAGCCAATAATGAACGGATTTCGTATCCAAAGATTATTTTCCAAATTTTTAGTATCAAAATAACGCTCAAATGATAGTTGGAGAATTGTGATATGTTGTATAATTTCTTTTTTTATTTCAACAGGCATTGATTTGTTTCCACTGCTACTTATAACATCAGCTAGGTATGGAAAATTTGCAAGGTTTTCAGCTTCTACTCTTTTTTTGTACAATGAAAGCTTATTTAAAAATCATACTAATTTTTCATTGGCGTCAATTATTGTCATTTCTGGTTCTTGCAAACAAAGATTAAATTCATTTAAGAGTGTGAACAGATCAGCTAAATATGCCATATTAACTATGAAATCAGTCTTCTCAAAGTCACCTGCTAGCGTTTTTTCTTTTTCTTGCAAAAATGAAGACACCTCATCTTTCAGGTCCATTAGTCTTGAAAATACCTTTCCTTTGCTTAACCACCTGACTTCTGTGTAATATAGCATGAAACTTTGAATAAACGATGGTTTACTGCTCTTGATCGTATAAAATTGACTATTTTGATCGCTGTAAACATGACAGACTGAAGCTTTGCTGGTAATGTCTTCACAGCTAGAGCATGGCGATGGAGCATGCAATGAGTTACAAGTGTCTGTGGAGAATTAACTTTGATTAAGGCAGCCAATCCAGATTTGTTACCCAACATACTTGGTGCTCCATCAGTGTAGACTTGATGTAATTTTGTCAACCAACTAAATTCATTTCTTTCAAAGAAAATTGCAATGATTTGAAAAACATCTGCAGCTTTACTAGTTGTCTTAAGTAGTTGGCAAAATAAAAATTCTTCTTTATTTTTAAAATTTTAAAATTACATACATAACGAACATACACTAAAAGCTGGCAACACATTGATACATCTGTGGTTTCATCAAGTTGCATAAAAAAATTAAAAGAACTACTTTTCAGTTCTGACATAACTTGGTCCAAGATATAATTTGAAAGATCTGCTATTCTGGAACAAATAACATTATTAGAAAGTGGAATTTCTTCAACCTGTTTTCTTTCTTTTTTTCCAAGAATTAACTCCACCATTTCAAGTGCACAGGGTTTTGTTAAGGTTTCTCCAATTGTATGTGGTTTTCTTTTTTTAGCAATCAAATAGGCAACTTTGTAAGAAGCCTCAGGAAGTGGTTTCTTTGGTTGAGCAAATCCAACATTTTTTAATGTTCCAGTGGCTTGAAATCTAGCTCGCTTCAGTTTGAAGGTATCCAGGTTGTCGTTGACATTTCCAAGATGTTTGGTTTCTAAGTGGTGGCTTAACTTTGCTGGTCTCATTCTATCATTACAATATACTGCTCCGCATAAGAAACATAATGGCTTTTCAGTGCCATCTTTTTCAGTAATAGTCGTGAATCCAAACGCAACGTAGGTTTTGTCATAGCAACGTTTTTTCGACATTATTGAAAACTGAAAATAAAAAAAAACACATATTTTAAAAAGAACTGAAACAATTAAAAAATCACAAATATAAATTACCAGTAACAGCAGACCAAATTTTTTAGTTAAATTATTCAATTAATTGTCTTATTTTATTAATTTTATTGAAAAAGAAACTCATGCAGGGTATCTCAAAAAACGCGAAAAAAAGAAAATGAGGGATTTATGAAAACAGAAATGTGCAAATCATTATTCATATAAATACAATATGGAAAGCCGTTACGCAAAAACAAATTTCATATAGTATTCAAAAAATCTTTTTCAGCATGATTAAAATTTTGTGATTTAACAAAACTTTATAAAATTATATAAATTTATAAAATACATGTAAATAGAACACCTTAGTTGGCCTCCCCTAAAAGATCATTTGGCCTCCCTAAGGGAGGCCGGCCCCACCGGTTGGGAAACCCTGGTATATTTGTAATAATTATAGTAATAGTATGTTTATATTTTATATAGCATATTTCTATAATTAATAGTATATTTATATTTTATATAGCATATTTATATTATTTATAGTATGTTTATATTTTATATAACATATTTATATTATTAATAGTATGTTTATATTTTATATAGCATATTTATATTTTTTATAGTATGTTTATATTTATACCAGTATATTTATATTTATACCAGTATACTCATATATAGTATATTTATATTCATACTAGTATATTTATATTCATACCAGTATATTTATATTTTATTTAGTATATTTATATTTTATTTAGTATATTTTATATAGTATATTTTATATAGTATATTTTATATAGTATATTTTATATAGTATATTTTATATAGTATATTTATATTCATACTAGTATATTTATATTCATACTAGTATATTTATATTTTATTTAGTATATTTTATATAGTATATTTTATATAGTATATTTTATATAGTATATTTTATATAGTATATTTTATATAGTATATTTTATATAGTATATTTTATATAGTATATTTTATATAGTATATTTTATATAGTATATTTTATATAGTATATTTTGTATAGTATATTTTATATAGTATATTTTATATAGTATATTTTATATAGTATATTTTATATAGTATATTTTATATAGTATATTTTATATAGTATATTTTATATAGTATATTTATTATAGTATATTTTATATAGTATATTTTATATAGTATATTTTATATAGTAAATTTTATATAGTATTTTATATAGTATATTTTATATAGTATATTTTATATAGTATATTTTATATAGTATATTTTATATAGTATATTTTATATAGTATATTTTATATAGTATATTTTATATAGTATATTTTATATAGTATATTTTATATAGTATATTTTATATAGTATATTTTATATAGTATATTTTATATAGTATATTTTATATAGTATATTTTATATAGTATATTTTATATACGATGAAGACGATGATAACGATGAAGACGATGATAACGATGAAGACGATGATAACGATGAAGACGAACGATGAAAACGATGAAGACGAACGATAAGAAGACGATGAAGACGATGAAGACGAACGATGAAGACGATGAAGATTTTTTATTTAATATTTTGTTTTGATAAAGTATTTTGAATTTAATAAATTATTTTATACTTAAAATTTTATTTTATATTTAAAATTTTATTTTATATTTAAAATTTTATTTTATATTTAAAATTTTATTTTATATTTAAAAGTTTATTTTATATTTAAAAGTTTATTTTATATTTAAAAGTTTATTTTATATTTAAAAGTTTATTTTATATTTAAAATTTTATTTTATATTTAACATTTTATTTTGTATTTAAAATGTATTTTATATTTAAACTTTTATTTTGTATTTAAAATTTTATTTTATCTTTAAAAATTTATTTTATATTTAAAATTTTATTTTAAATTTAAAATTTTATTTTATATTTAAAATTTTATTTTATATTTAAAATTTTATTTTATATTTAAAATTTTATTTTATATTTAAACTTTTATTTTATATTTACAATTTTATTTTATATTTACAATTTTATTTTATATTTACAATTTTATTTTATATTTACAATTTTATTTTATATTTACAATTTTATTTTATATTTACAATTTTATTTTATACTTAAAATTTTATTTTATACTTAAAATTTTATTTTATACTTAAAATTTTATTTTATACTTAAAATTTTATTTCAGATTAAAATTTTTATTTCATATTAAAATTTTTATTTAAAAAAAGTCCGTTTTTAACTATTTTAAGGGGTGAATCAGTTGAGGGGTGAATCGGTCAAGGGGTGAATCGGTTATGGGGTAAATCGGTTAAGGGGTGAATCGACTGCAATTCCATTCCTTCACATCCAACTGCACACGAACATTGAGAATTAAGTCTGACTATTACTTACAAACACCAAGAACCAATTTCTATCTAAATAGTCCAATCTATGCAGGGCTCCAACGCTGGAACAGATTGCCGTTGAATTTGAAGAATATACAGCAAACCCTTAATTTTAAGAAAATAATTAAACCACTTATTATTTCCAATCACTTTAATTAATTTCTTTTGTAAATCAATGAAAACATTTTTTTATTATTAACAATTCTTTTAATTTGTGAATTTAATTAAGAAGTTCATGTATTATTTTATTTTTCTAAGAGATCATACAAGCATTTATTTGCTTCGATTTCTAAATTTATTTGCTTGCAAATAAACGAATTGTTGATTGTTGGTTCCTGGGATCCATGTTGAGATGGACCCCAGAACCCCCTCATGATTCCCGCCTACGCCATGGAAATAAAAAAACTAGGTGAAGGAGTATTTAAGTAAGCGAAGAATATTTTGTTTTAGACAGCTATCACTATAACTACACATAATCACAATGTATCACTGTATAAACATTCACTTTTATGCCCTTGTTGACGATTATGCTCATATTAAAATAATAAAAATTAAATAAAAAAATTGGAAAAAAGTGGGAGGGTTCACAATAGAGGTCGGACATGGACGCTTTTTCATTCCCGGTCCCGTCCCATTCCCGAAATTTGTTTTCCCGTCCCGTCCCGTTCCCGATGGAACATCAGAATTTTGATTCCCGTCCCGTTCCCGCAACTCGATTTCCGGTCCCGACCCGTTCCCGAAACTTTTTGTTTTTTATTCATTTTCGCCGCCGTTTTTACTGGTCCCAAACTTTCTAGTTTTAACATTTCTTCAAATTTATTATTTGAGAGTCAGAGAATATTTCTTTTAATCAAATAAAAAAACACTATTTAAATTTCAAATATCTATCGAAATTGAAGTTAGTCCCTGTTTTTGAGTATTTCAATCAAGTCTTTATTGCTTTTCACACGGGTTAAACCGTTAAGAGTTTCAGCTTTCAAATGAGATGATTTTGGGTATGAAGTTAAACGACCACATATTGAAAAATTCCGTTCACAGGGAATATAACTTGCAGATATACTTAAAAAAATTTTGGCTACTTCTTGTAGTATTTGAAAATTGCTCATTTTACTCAAATAAAATAAAACATCTTTATAATCTTCAACTTTCTTCGTTCATTATTATTAATTCTTCGATAATGTTAGAAATGTGTTTTTTAACAACATTCTTATTCTCCACAACTGCAAATATAAAATCATTCGTATAATTTGATAGTATAATAATTTTTACGTTATAAAAACAAACATAATAGATCTAAATAACCATCATTTATTTTTTCTCAACGGCACTGCAGCTTGGTCTGGCTGTACAAAATAGAATTAAATTTTCTCTAATGAAAGTCTTGGTATTTATTTCTTTTCTATCCCAAACTTTTTTTCTATTATTCTTTCATACTGGGGATGCAACAGACATGCTGTCATATGAATAAGATCAATGGCATCTTTTCTTTTGTCGAAATGATCAACTGAGCAATCATTTGAAAATAAATCATTCAAATTCAAAGTATTAATTTATAAAATTAAAATAATATAACTGACCATTTTGATTTCATCTTAAAAGTTTTCATCATCACCCAGTTGTTCTAATCTTCCTAATATTTGGACTCACCATAACAACTTCAAATGTAGTGTTGGAGATTTTGACATTGGCAATGGTGGCTTCGTTATAAATTTCTATTGCATTTAATACTTATTTTAAGTACGGTGTATCGATGAGATAAAGATTTCCATACTAAGAAGTTTGCTGAAAATTTTTAAAGAATTCAATCCCAATAACTGTTTTTCTCGTTCCCGATTTAAAAGTTGATTCCCTTTCCCGTCCAGAAAACCTATTCACGGTTCCCGAATTTTCCCATCCCGAAATTAATTTTTATTCCCGTTCTTGCGGGAGTCACGCGGGTACCCGGTCCGACCTCTAGTTCACAATAAGGTGGACCCGCTCCCCATTGAAAAAAAGGGTCACCGCCCATGCAGCCAAGGCAGGGCTGTCGAACCGACTCGTTATCTGATAAGTAGCCAGATCGATAATTTCGTAGTTTTTTTATATTTTTAGTTGGGTTGTCTTTGTTTTGCTATGCATTGACTAAATTGGCACAGCTTGCAATACAACAGAGTCTGTAAGATTTGATGGTAGAAAACGTTTTCTTATGGGTTTATCTGAATTTAATTGGCAATAGAAAATCAAAATGGAATCAGTTATTGAGGGCCACCCAAATAAAGTATATTTGGTTCAGCGCGGATTACATCTTAATAGCATAAATGATATTTCAATGACTTCATGACATTAGAATGAGAATATTAGACTAGATTAGGCTATAATTAATATTATAATTATTAAACTTACATTAATAATTTTCTACATTTTAATTTTTTAAAAATATTTTATTTAAACTTTTAAAAAATCTAAAGAGCTTGGCCCGTTTTTAAATAATAAAATGTCCATAATAACCCCCAAAAAAGTTCGAAATCACCCAGCGCAATCCGTTAGCGTCCTCAGCAGGGAGATAGAGGCCCAGAAGATAATGTTCCCATGCAACAAGCATCGAACACGCATAATAAAAGCAAGCTTTAGTGTTGATAAAAAATATTTTATTCATCGAGAATGAGAGTAGGAAAGGATGGAGGTGTGGGGATGTTGTTATGGGGAAGGGTGGAAGGCGACG
>OX030964.1:567574-605074 GCA_943735955.1 Piscicola geometra
TAATCTGTGTAGAATTTCTGAGAAGATGTATTATAATGAGCAATTTAATAAAAATAGACATAGTGGCAAACGCACCTGGGATTTATTAAAATCATGTATGGGTATGAAAAAAACTCGGTCCTATTATATTATGGTTGATAACCAATTGATTAAAGACGACTCTACTTTGTGCAATCTTTTTAACAATTATTTTTCAAGTTTTGTAAACTATAGTCATTTATCTAATCCTGAAAATGCAAGTAATGGTTATGCTAAATATCTCGATGTTAATATTTCAAACAGTTTTGCTTTATTTCATTGTTCCTCGGTTGACATTATAGATGCCGTTAATAATTTTAAAAATTCTTATAGTTCAGGTGATGATTGTTTTTCTAACTTTTTATTTAAAAAAACTGTTAATCATATTTTGGTTCCTTTACAACATTTAATAAATTAGTCGTTCAACAATGGGTATTTCCCTAAATGCTTGAAAATTTCTAAAGTTATACCTCTGATCAAATCTGGTGATAAGCATATTATTAGTAATTACCGACCTATATCTATTATTTCTAGTTTATCTGAACTTATTGAGAAAATTATTTATAATAGACTTTCTTATTTTTTAAATTCTAAAAACATTTTCTGTGCAAACCAGTATGGCTTTCGTCCTAAACAGTCTACTCAATTTGCTATTGTTGATGTAATAAATTATGTTTCTCTTGCTCTCGAATCAAAAACATTTTCTATTGGTGTTTTTACTGATCTCTGTAAGGCTTTCGATTCTTTAGACCATACGATTTTATTATATAAGTTATCCAGATATGGTGTTAGGGGAAAGGCTTATAATTGGTTTTATTCTTATTTACACGAACGTTATCAATATGTATGTATTAACAATTCTATGTCTCAACTGACTTCAATTGCTTCAGGTGTTCCTCAAGGTTCTATTCTGTCTCCTTTATTGTTTAATATTTTCATTAATGATTTTATTAACTCATCTGTTGTTTTAAAAATTGTGCTTTTTGCAGACGATACTACTCTTCTTTTTTCACACACTAACTTTGATTTATTAGTATCTATTATCAATGAAGAATTAATTCATGTTTATGATTGGGTTGTTTCTAACAACCTAAGAATTAACCTGGACAAAACATTGTTCATTTTTTTGGTCCTAAAAATCGTACAGATATCTATCATCCAACTATATTGCTAAATAATTTATTGATTAAAAGAATAAACTCTATAAAATTGTTAGGTGTTGTTATCTCTGATAACTTAAAGTGGTTAAATCATATTAGGTATATATCTAGCAAATTATCAAAAAATCTAGGTATCATTTATCGTTTAAGATTCATGTTTCCTATATTTACCTTAATGACTTAATGACCTTAATGACCTTAATGACTATTATTCCCTTATTTTCCCTTACTTAACCTATTGCATTCCTGTCTGGGGTCGTAGCTCCAAATCAAATCTTTATTTGTTAAGTCGAAGTCAAAACTTTTTTCTGCGTATTTTGTTTAAATTAAATAAGTTCGAACACATTAGTAATTATTATAGCATGGCAAAAATTTTAAATATAAATCAGCTACACATTGTTTTTTCCTTGATTCTCTTCTATAAAATAGATAAATTAAATTATTGCCAATTAATTTATAATCAAATTATAAAATTTAGCAAACATAGTACTAGGCCTTTAAGATATAATTTTGATTTCTATTTCAATAAACCTAGATCACATTTTTTTACTAATTCCGTTCTATACTCAATGATGCATTACTGGGATAGATTGCCAATACATGCTAAAAATTCATTGTCTCTAGGTTCATATAAGGTTATAATTTACAAATTAATTAATTCAAATTTCTTTTCGTAGTAGTTTACTATTTGTCTATTCATATATAAATGTTATTTTGTCCAATCAGTCTAATAAAAATCTATTATAAATCTGGGTACTTTTACTTATATATTTTTTACAAAAATTTGATTATTAATGGAAAATAAATATAAATTTTGTTTACATTGAATTTTAATTTTTGTTTTATTTATTTTTGTGATTACTGTGTTTACTATATTAATCAATTTCTCTGTTACTTTTTGTTTGGGTGGCCCAACAAGTGTTTACTTCGGGTCTCCTAGAAATTAACCATGTTAATTTGCTGAATGAAATCATTTTTGAATTGAATTTTTTGAAAGTAGTAGTAGAAGTAGAAGCGGTAGTAGTAGTAGTAGTAGTAGTAGTGGTAGCGGGAGTAATAGTAGTAGTAGTAGTAATAGTAGCGGTAGTAATAGTATTAGTGATAGTAGTAGTAGTAGTAGTAGTAGTAGTAGTAGTAGTAGTAGTAGTAGTAGTAGTAGTAGTAGTAGTAGTAGTGGTAGTACTAGTAGTAGTAGCAGTAGTAGTAGTAGTAGTAGTAGTAGTAGTAGTAGTAGTAGTAGCGGGAGTAATAGTAGTAGTAGTAGTAGTAGTAGTAGTAGTAGCGGGAGTAATAGTAGTAGTAGTAGTAATAGTAGTAGTACCTGAGCAGCGGTGGTCATGGAGTCAGCCTCATCCAACACCACCAGCTTCAGAGCAGGACATTCCTGTCCCTTACTGTGGAGATGTGCTTATTTGATCAATACTCCTGATGATGATGTTATAATGATGCTGTGGAAGAGTAACAATAGAATATGTGACAATGAAGATGATCATCATCGTTGTGGAGCACCTGTCAGTGCTTGCGTGCACAGACACGTGCGAGAAGTCCTTCACCTTGGAGCGCACAACATTGATGCCTCGCTCATCTGACGCATTCAGCTCCAGCAACCTCTCCTTGTACATGTCCCTGTGTGGTGGCAGTGGTGGGTGGGTGGGTGAAATAGATTAGGCTCACAAAATCAAGTTTAAAGATTATTATCCTCGTACCCGAATAGATCTCTGGCCATAGCAAGGATGGTGGATGTCTTGCCAGTGCCTGGAGGTCCGTAGAAGAGGAAGTTTGGAAACTGCAGAGTGAAAATGTTATTCGATATTTTTAGCATCCCTGAAAAAATAAAAATGATGATTCAAAAGAAAGAGACATCTTGGTTGCTGAAGGACTTCTTGAGAACAGCTACCACCTCGTCCTGGTGTTCCACTTCTCCCATGGTGCTTGGACGGCTTTAGGGTGAGGGTTAAGGGTGCTTATGCATGCTTGAGGTAGTAGTGGGGTGCTATTTGTACTACAAATTTGTGAGGGCTGTAAGGTTTGTAATAAAAACTTTGTATGAATAAAATGATGTAAAAGCATTATAATTTTCAACAATCAATAACTCACTATTTCTCAACCCATGGCTTGTTGAAGCTTTTTCCTTTCATTTGGAAATTAAATTTATCTTGCAACTTTGAGCTTTAAACTTTAAGCGCGCTGGCAGGGCAATATATCTTATTTTCGTGAGTAATTTTAAAAGTGGAAAAAAATTTAAAATTTTCAAAATAGAAACAAGATTATTTTGAAAAACTATAACTTTGAATTTTTACTTTTTAAGGTATTGAATACGTAATTTTATAATTAACTGAAGATTGTAAATTTAAAAATAAAGTCATTTAAATCGTTATTAAAAGCTTCATTTGAAATTTAGGATTTTTTATATTATTTTTATGGTCTATATTAATAATATAGACCATATTTTTATGAGTATAATATATACTCTATATTATTCAAAGCCTGACAGACGCAGGCCATGTTACAATGGTTCTGAGAACCATGGTTCTTATGCAGTCTAAAACAAAACTATTCATTAAATATTCGGATCGAAACAAAATTGTAAAATGTTTTTTCAAGTGGTGAGATGGGGGTCCGGCCCCAGAACCCATCCAGGATCGTTGATGCTGGGTAGATCCACCCCCCCCCCCCCCCCAAGATTTGCAGAAAATCGCCGCCCCTGACTACACATTAGAGATTGGACCGGGTACCCGATCTGACCGGGTACCCGCGGGACTCCCGCGGGAACGGGAATGAAAATTAATTTCGGGACGGGAAAAGTCGGGAACCGGGAATAGGTTTTCGGGACGGGAACGGGAATCAACATTCAATTCGGGAACGGGAAAAGACGGGAACGGGAATCAACTTTCAAATCGGGAACGGGAAAAACGGGAATAACAGTTATTGGGATTGGATTCTTTAACAATGATTTTTCAGCAAACTTCTAAGTGTGGAAATCTTTATTTCATTGATACTCCGTACTTAAAATAAGTATTAAATGCAATAGAAATGTATAACGAAGCCACCATTGCCAATGTCGAAATCTCCAACACTACATTTGAAGTTGTTATGATGAGTCCAAAGATTGGGTAGATTAGAACAAATGGGTGATGATGAAAAATTTTCAGATGAAATCAAAATGGTCAGTTATATTATTTTAATTTTATAAATTAATACTTTGAATTTGAATGATTAATTTCCAAATGATTGCTCAGTTGGTCATTCCGACAAAAGAAAAGATGCCATTGATCTCATTCATATGACAGCATGTCTGTTGCATCCCCAGTATGAAAGAATAATAGGAAAAAAGCTTGGGATAGAAAAGAAATAAATACCAAGACTTTCATTAGAGAAAATGTAATTCTATTTTGTACAGCCAGACCAAGCTGCAGTGCCGTTGAGGAAAAAAACAAATGATGGTATTTAGACATATTATGTTTGTTTTTATAACGTAAAAATTTTAATAAAATTATTATACTATCAATTTATACGAATGATTTTATATTTGCAGTTGTGGAGAAATAAAAATGTTGTCAAAAAACATATTTCTAACATTATTGAAGAATTAATAATAATAAACGAAGAAAAAAATTCAGAAGAGAATGAATTGTAAAAATATTCACAATAACGTCCCAAAAAAATTAAAAATTATAAAGATGTTTTATTTTATTGGAATAAAATGATAATTTTAAAATACTACAAGAAGTAGCCAACATTTTGTTTAGTATATCTGCAAGTTATATTCGCTGTAAACGGAATTTTTCAATATGTGGTCGTTTAACTTCAGACCCAAAATCATCTCATTTGAAAGTTGAAACTTTTAACGGTTTAACCCGTGTGAAAAGCAATAAAGACTTGATTGAATTACTCAAAAACAATGACTAACTTCAATACTTTCATTTCAATAAATATTTGAAATTTAAATCGTGTTTTTTTATTTTATTAAAAGAAATATTCTCTGACTTTCAAATAATGAATAGTAAGAAATGTTAGAACTAGCAAGTTTGGGACCAGTGAAAACGGCAGCGAAAATGAATAAAAAAACAAAAAGCTTTCGGGAACGGGTCGGGACGGGAAAAAAAATTTCGGGAACGGGACGGGACGGGAATCAAAATTCTGATGTCCCATCGGGAACGAGACGGGACCGGGAATGAAAAATCGTCCATGTCCGACCTCTACTACACATACTCACAATGTATTATTATGTAAAAATTCTATTTCATGCCATGTTTGACGATTATGTTCGCATTAAAACAAGAGTTTTAAAATGTTTTTATTGAAAATGTGAAGGGGTACACATTAAGACCAAAAAGTGGCCTTCAGGACCCACCAGGATCACCGCCGTTGCTCTTATGCATCAGAGGCGCCACTCCACATGACGTACACATCTCTCAATGCATACGTCGCAAACACCGCATCATATACACTAGGTATGTGATAGTTCACGGTTGCTCGTCAAAGATTCGAACAGGCAACCTTTGAGTCGCAAGTCCCACGTCTAAAATTGTTAAAATTATAATTTGTTAGCATTCACATACAATTTTTTTACAGCTGCTAAATTTGAATTTCTGAGATGTGGTGGTTGCTTTTGTTTCACTAATTTGGGAAAAAATATTAAATTTTTGCAAATCAGGAGCATTTAAATCTTAAAAAGCCTAATTTGTTCAAAATTTTGAAAATCTATTATTTCTATTTCTATATCGTATTAGTTTTTTAGAAAAACAATAAGTTATATTTCATTTTCACTAAAAATGAAGGCAATCCATAGATATAGTGATTGCATACTTTCAGTTTTAGTTTCAGTCACTGGTTCTAGGATAAAAAGTCCTCCGGATAAAAAGTCCTTGGATAAAAAGTCCTCGGATAAAAATTCCTCCGTATAAAAAGTCCTCCGGATAAAAAGTCCTCCGGATAAAAAGTCCTCCGGATAAAAAGCCCTCCGGATAAAAAGTCCTCCGGATAAAAAGTCCTCCGGATTAAAATTTCCGGATAAAAAGTCTTCAGGATTAAAATCTTCAAAAAATTTCTTTTCAAGGAAAAATACGTGATTAATACGTGATCTTTGAAACTTTAAGAATAAAATTTAATACTTTTATCTAATGTTTGCTATATTTTTTTCGTTCAATCTCGAAATAGCATTTGAATAAATTTGACTTGGCTGTTGTTGTTTTGTCACTTTAACTATAAAATTGTTTGCTGGTTCTTGATCGTGATTATAAAAAGTCTTCAATGAAATAATCTTTAAAAAAGAATACGTGATCCTTAAAACTAAAAGATTAAAATTTAAAACTTTAATATAATGTTTGCTCTATTTTTTTCTTTTAATCTGGAGATAGGATTTGAATAAATTAGACTTGGTTGTTGTTGATTCCTCACTTTAATCATTAAGTTTTCTGCTGGTTCTTGATGAGTATTGAATATTAAATAAAATAAAACACATGTTTATTATTTTATATAGAAAATATTTAAAAAAACAACCAACTTTAAAAAATAATTTAATCACCCTTCACCTCACCCACATCACCATGATAATCATTGCCACAGAATCATTGTCTTTACCAATACAGCATCTTCAGCATCACAACATTATATATGATGGTGTTGTCATTATCTTCAAGGCACTGACCAGGGAGGACAAAAATAAACAGACAAAGGAAAGATAGTAGAACAATATAGGGGAGTGGATAAGGTTTGAGCTCAAGGGCTGTTTGAGACTATCAGAAAATCAAAAGGAATGGAGGAAACTGGTTGGAGGTCTTACTGTGGTGCCCCAATAGTGTTTAAGAACATAGCCTATAGTCTGACTGACTGATTTATTCAAAATTTTATAAATGTAATATATTATTTTTATAAATTAATAAAATAAATACTATATATTATTCAACTAAAAATATTATTTTTATAGTTTTATAAATTAATAATATAAATACTAAAAGCTTCAAAATATTATTAACCATAATGAAATGAGTTAAAATAGTCTATTCGAATTGCAGTCGATTCACCCCTTAACCGATTCACCCCATAACCGATTCACCCCATAACCGATTCACCCCATAACCGATTCACCCCTCAACCGATTCACCCCTCAACCGATTCACCCCTTAAAATAGTTAAAAACGGACTTTTTTTTAATAAAAATTTTAATATAAAATAAAATTGTAAATATAAAATAAAATTTTTAATGTAAAATAAAATTTTAAATATAAAATAAAATGGTAAATATAAAATAAAATTGTGAATATAAAATAAAATTGTAAATATGAAATAAAATTTTAAATATAAAATAAAATTTTAAATATAGAATAAAAGTTTAAATATAAAATACAAATTTAAATATAAAATAAATTTTTAATATAAAATAAAATTTTTAATATAAAATAAAAAAATTTATATAAAATAAAATTTTTAATATAAAATAAAATTTTTTAATATAAAATAAAATTTTAAATAAAAAATAAAATTTTAAATAAAAATAAAATTTTAAATAAAAAATAAAATTTTAAATAAAAAATAAAATTTTAAATAAAAAATAAAACTTTAAATAAAAAATAAAATTTTCAATAAAAAATAAAATTTTAAATATAAAATAATTTATTAATTTCAAAATACTTTATCAAAACAAAATATCGAATAAAAAATAAATTATTCACACAAAATAAATTACTAAATACAAGACACTCTTTTCAACCAATTCATTTTAGGGTTGTAATTTATGACAGCCTTTGGACAAAATGAACCTTGAGGAATGATTCTTTTTAGAGTTAATTGAACTTTTTTAGCAAGTAAAAGCGAAGCATACATTAGTAATTTTTAACATGGGGCAGATCATGCAGTTGATTAGGAATTTATTAGGAAGTGAGGAATAAACAGACTATTTTTAAAGGACATATAAAAACGGTGATTTTTTCTCTTTCTTATCTATTTTCTTTGCCCTCAGTTGACTTGAATCGTCCATCCTGCACGTATCTCACCTCTAATGAAAAATAAAATTTCGGTTAAAAGTACACTAGCATACTGAAAGTAAGCAACGAATCTGCCATTAATGAAGATTTCGTTAATAGGTTAACCTGGCTTCTATTCTTTCCATGAATTATAAATATATCCAAAATAATTATTTATTTGACAAAAAAAAAATTCTTTTAAAAACCAATTCATGATATTAAATAATCATTATTCAATAACAAGTTATTCAATATAAAATATACTATATAAAATATAAATATACTGGTATGAATATAAATATACTGGTATAAATATAAATATACTGGTATAAATATAAACATACTATGAAAATTATAAATATCCTATATAAAATATAAATATACTATTAATAATATAAATATGTTATATAAAATATAAATATACTATTACTATAATTATTAAAAATATACTATTGAGGGGTGGATCGGTCAAGGGATGAATCGACTGCATAAATATAACTGCACTTTTTCAGAAATAACAAGTTTTGAATTTTTTACAATGCGCGTACTAACAAACATTTGATTTTCGTGATGGCCAATCAGAGCTATTTATTTTATAATTATCTATTTGTTTTATAATTATCTATTTATTTTATAATTATATATTTATTTTATAATTATCTATTTATTTTATAATTATCTATTTATTTTATAATTATCTATTTATTTTATAATTATCTATTTATTTTATAATTATCTATTTATTTTATAATTATCTATTTGTTTTATAATTATCTATTTATTTTATAATTATCTATTTATTTTATAATTATCTATTTATTTTATAATTATTTATTTATTTTATAATTATCAATTTATTTTATAATTATCAATTTATTTTATAATTATCAATTTATTTTATAATTATCAATTTATTTTATAATTATGAATTTGATTTTATAATTATTTATTTATTTTACAATTATCTATTTATTTTATAATTATCTATTTATTTTATAATTATTTATTTATTTTATAATTATCTATTCATTTTATAATTATCAATTTATTTTATAATTATCAATTTATTTTATAATTATCAATTTATTTTATAATTATTTATTTATTTTACAATTATCTATTTATTTTATAATTATATATTTATTTTATAATTATCTATTTATTTTATAATTATCTATTTATTTTATAATTATCTATTTATTTTGTAATTATCTATTTATTTTAAAACTATCTATTTATTTTATAATTATATATTTATTTTATAATTATCTATTTATTTTATAATTATCTATTTATTTTATAATTATCTATTTATTTTATAATTATCTATTTATTTTATAATTATCTATTTATTTTATAATTATCTATTTATTTTATAACTATCTATTTATTTTATAATTATCTATTTATTTTATAATTATTTATTTATTTTATAATTATCTATTTATTTTATAATTATCTATTTATTTTATAATTATCTATTTATTTTATAACTATCTATTTATTTTATAATTATCTATTTATTTTATAATTATTTATTTATTTTATAATTATCTATTTATTTTATAATTATCTATTTATTTTATAATTATCTATTTATTTTATAATTTTTTTAATATTTTATAATTTTTTTAATATTTTATAATTTTTTAAATATTTTATAATTTTTTTAATATTTTATAATTTTTTCAATATTTTATAATTTTTTAATATTTTATAATTTTTTAAATATTTTATAATTTTTTAAGTATTTTATAATTTTATAAAATTTTATAATTTGTTTAATATTTTATAATTTTTTTAATATTTTATAATTTTTTAAATATTTTATAATTTTTTAAATATTTTATAATTTTTTAAATATTTTATAATTTTTTAAATATTTTATATTTTTTTTAATATTTTATAATTTTTTAAATATTTTATAATTTTTAATATTTTAGAATTTTTAATATTTTAGAATTTTTTTAATATTTTATAATTTTTTTAATATGTTATAGTTTTTATATATATTTTTTAGATATATTTTATAATTTTTTTAATATGTTATAGTTTTTATATATATTTTTTAGATATATTTTATAATTTTTTTAATATGTTATAGTTTTTATATATATTTTTTAGATATATTTTATAATTTTTTTAATATGTTATAGTTTTTATATATATTTTTTAGATATATTTTATAATTTTTTTAATATGTTATAGTTTTTATATATATTTTTTAGATATATTTTATAATTTTTTTAATATGTTATAGTTTTTATATATATTTTTTAGATATATTTTATACTTTTTTTAATATGTTATAGTTTTTATATATATTTTTTAGATATATTTTATAATTAAAAAAAATAATTTGCCATTTATTTTATCTTTTTAAATAAATGTAGTTATTCATTAAAAAAAATTTTCATAGTTTTTTATTTATTTGAACAAATTATAGTTATTATTTTTTTCATTATTTAAAAAATAATAATTTATTATTTTATTTTAGCAAAATACCTATAAAAAATAAAGTCCGTTTTTAACTATTTTAAGGGGTGAATCGGTTATGGGGTGAATCGGTTATGGGGTGAACCGGTTATGGGGTGAATCGGTTATGGGGTGAATCGGTTATGGGGTGAATCGGTTATGGGGTGAATCGACTGCATCCCGTCTATTCTAGATGAAGCAAGAACAGAAACTGAAGCACCCAATGTTGTTCAAGACTCCAGCTTATAGTCCTATAGACTGACTGACTGACTGAATGACTGATTTAACCAAAATAATAATAAAAATTCACTATTTTAATAAATTAATTAAATAACTATTTCAATTAATTTCATATTAAGAAGAGTCGTTCAGAAGACAGTATGTCCTTCAACTGCAGAGCTCATCTGCCTGGTGAATTAGGTAGCCAGTGGGTGCTTGCAAGATTTGCACTGGTGCTCAATCTGAGGTCCTAGCACTTCTTCTTCTAGATTATTATGTCTTCTATTTGATATTTCCTAAGTTGGCTACAAAATATTTAAAATAATTAATTAATCTTTTCTTAGTATTTGATAATTATAATTTTTTATAAACATTATTTTACATTCATTGAAATTAATAAAATGACATAAAAGTTAATTAAATTATATAAAAAGTTAATTAAATTATATAAAAAGTTAATTAAATTATATAAAAACTTAATAAAACAATGTAAAAAATAATAAAATAATATAACAAGTTAATAAATAATATACCAAGTTAATAAAATTATGTAAAATGCACTTATTCCTCCAGTGGGTGCTTGCAAGCTTTGCACTGGAGCTCAATCTAACACCCTAGTACTTCTTCCTCCAGATTATTTATCTTTTCTATGTGATATTTCCTACACTTGCTACAAAATATTTAAAATAATTAATTAGTCTTATATAAAAAGCACTTCTTCCTCCAGTGGTAGCTTGCAAGCTTTGCACTAGTGCTCAATCTGAAGCCCTAGCACTTTTTCCTCCAGATTATTCATGTCTTCTATTTGATATTTCTTAATTAATTAGTCGGTAAAACTGCTCTGTAGTACCTTAATTTATTCACAACTATTAGACTCCTCCTACTATTTTTGTTGATAACCTAGTTAAAAAGTAAAATTAAAAGTAAAATTAATAAACGCATTTGAATACTGAATTTTTACAAAGAATTCATGTAAATTTATTTAAAAATAATAATAACTGCATTTTGTCTGTTTTAATTATTTTAATAACACTTTGACAGGTTTAGAAATTTCGAAAGTGTTTAGATAAAATATATAGATTAATAAATAATTAATGTTTTAATAAATACTAATATAAATACATTTCACATATTTAGTTTTTATTAATACTAAAATAAATTATGATGAGAAAATGAACATTTTTGGTTTTTATTAAAACTAAAACAAATTAAACTTATTTATGATGAGAATTTAAAAAAAAAGTTTTATTAATACTAAAATAAATTAAACTTATACTAAAATAATAAATGTTAAACCACATAATCTTCTCTAATTAATTCTAATGTTTTTTGGAAAGCCGAACCCCTATTAGTACCTCTTCTCCATATAAATTCATCTAAATAAGATTTTAAGTGTAAATTCGATGTCCTCCTCATTTTCATGAGTTTGTCTTTGGCACATCGCCACAGGTTTTCCACTCCATTGGTGTGCACACCACCTGGCGCCACAAAACATCTGGAGTGGTTGACAGTGGAGTGGGCCAACCCCGTCTCTTGGGTTATTCTTGAGTATGCCCTCCACTCGTCACTCCAGATCGTTGTTCCTGTTGACATAAATATAAACTGTAAAAGAGTTATTTATAAATTGATATACATTGATAATAAATTAATAGTAAAAATATATATTGAAAGAATACCTGGCAGAACATATTCATTTATAATTGGTAGAAGAGTGGCAGCATCCCTCTTCTCCACCTCTACCATGAAGGCCTCCTTGGTATCTTTATCAAGGCCACCAAACACCCATCTCGGCTTTATTGGCCTCGCATGGTGATTTCTCGTTCGCTTGGAGGCCGAGATCACACTCTCATCAATCTGGACAACATGCCCAGGACCTCCAATACGCACAGGGTGATCTCTCACCCAGTACATACAAAGATCTCTGAGCATGTTAAACCAGTTTGGAAGAGTGTGAGTCCCCCCCAGCTTCAACATCATACTCAGTGTCTCCTGACTAACGTCATTTAATGACCAGTAAAACAAAATCTGAATAAAAAAGGATTCAATAAATCAACTGGAACATGCTTTAATATGACACCAACTATGCATAATTTACATTTTATTAATATAAAAAAATACTTACTAAAATGCATTTAGACAAGGAGAGTCTCGACTTCTCAAAAAAACTTCCTTTTCTGATGGATAAACTGCGACGACACGTTTGAATGGTGCATCGCCACACAAAGCCGTCTGACAAACTTGTCATTCGGGAGAAATCCATTTGTGCTCCGCACAAACAAGTTTTAGTTCGGCTTAGCAACCCATGTTCTTTTGCCCATATGATTGCTTTTTCTACATTATCTAATAAAATTGTTAATTCCACTGAATAAATACCGTGTACAACTGGAAAAGCCATAATTGTTCAGAATGTATAAAATGTGCTAGCAGACCTAAAAAAAGATATATAACCAAAAACACTGTATAAAAAATAAAACTGGGTCATTTCAAAGTGGGAGGAGTCTAATAGTTGTGAATAAATTAAGGTACTACAGAGCAGTTTTACCAATTATATAAAAGCACTTCTACTTTCCAATTATTCTTTTCTTCCTTGGAGCTCTAACCACATTTCACATACGGATGTAGGATAAAAAGCCTCTCGGAGAAAAAGCCTTCGGATAAAATACCTTCTACAAAAAGCCTCCCGGAGAAAAAACCTCTTGGAGAAAAAGTCTCTCGGAGAAAAAGTCTCCTTGTTAATATTTTAGTCTAAATAAAACGGACTTTTTATACAAAAAACGGATTTTAAAAAAAAATTCATGTCACAATTTTAAATAAATAAAACTAACTATATTTTTTTAAAATTACATAATTAAAATGAACTATAATTATAACTATAACGGACTTTATTTTTTTAATAGATTCGTTTCACAATTTTAAATAAATAAAACGGACTACATTTTTTAAAATATATAATTAAAACAAACTTTAATTTATCAAATACAAAAGAAATTATTGGTAAACGGATAAAAAGTCTTCAGGATAAAAAGTCTTCAGGATAAAAAGTTTTCAAGATAAAAAGTCTTCAGGATAAAAAGTATTCAGGATAAAAAGTCTTCAGGATAAAAAGTCTTCAGGACAAAAAGTCTTCAGGATAAAAAGTCTTCAGGATAAAAAGTCTTCAGAATAAAAAGTCTTCAAGATAAAAAGTCTTCAAGATAAAAAGTCTTCAGGATGAAAAGTCTTCAGAATAAAAAGTCTTCAGAATAAAAAGTTTTCAAGAAAAAACTCTTCAAAAAATTAATTTTTAAGGAAAAATATGTGATTAATACGTGATCCTTAAAACTTAAAAAATAAAATGTGATACTTTTATCTAATTTTTGCCATATTTTTTCGTTCAATCTCGAAATAGCATTTGAGCTGTTGTTGTTTCGTCACTTTAACCATAAGGAAATAATGTTTAAGGAAAAATACGTGATCCTTAAAACTAAAAAATTGAAATTTCAGACTTTTATCTAATGTTTGCTCAATTTTTTTTTTCAATCTGGAAATAGCATTTGAATAAATTTGATTTGGTTTTTGTTGATTTTTCACTTTAATCATTAGGTTTTTTGCTTGTTCTCGATCGTGATTATTTTTCCTTAAAAATTAATTTTTTGAAGATTTTTTTCCTGAAGACTTTTTATTCTGAAAACTTTTTATTCCAAAGACTTTTTATCCTGAAGACCTTTTATCCTGAAGACTTTTTATCTTGAAGACTTTTATCCTGAAGACTTTTTATCCTAAAGACTTTTTATCCTGAAGACTTTTTATCCTGAAGACTTTTTATCCTGAAGCCTTTTTAATCCTGAAGACTTTTTATCCTGAAGACTTTTTATCCTGAAGACTTTTTATCTAGAAGACTTTTTATTCTGAAGACTTTTTATCCTGAAGACTTTTTATCCTGAAGACTTTTTATCCTGAAGACTTTTTATCCTGAAGACTTTTTATCTTGAAGACTTTTTATCCTGAAGACTTTTTGTCCTGAAGACTTTTTATCCTGAAGACTTTTTATCCTGAAGACTTTTCATCTTGAAGACTTTTCATTCTGAAGACTTTTTATCTTGAAGACTTTTTGTCCTGAAGACTTATTTATTCTGAAGACTTTTTATCCTGAAGACGTTTTATCCTGAAGACTTTTTATCCTGAAGACTTTTTATCTTTAAGACTTTTCATCCTGAAGACTTTTTATCCTGAAGACTTTTCATCCTAAAGACTTTTTATTCTGAAGACTTTTTGTCCTGAAGACTTTTTATCCTGAAGACTTTTTGTCCTGAAGACTTTTTATCCTGAAGACTTTTTATCTGTTTACCAACAATTTGTATTGTATTTGTTAAATCGTTCTAGTTATGTATTTTTAAAAATATAGTCCATTTTATTTATTTAAAATTGTGAAACGAATCTATAAAAAAATAAAGTCAGTTATAATTATAATTATAGTTTGTTTTAATTAATTTTTTTTAAATATAGTCCGATTTATTTATTTAACAATTGTGAAACGAATCTATAAAAAATCCGTTTTTTGTATAAAAAGTCCGTTTTATTTATACTAAAATATTTACAAGGAGACTTTTTCTCCGAGAGGCTTTTTCTCCAGGAGGTTTTTTCTCCGGGAGTCTTTTTGTAGAAGGTATTTTATCCGAAGGCTTTTTCTCCGGGAGGCTTTTTGTCCGTTCCCCTTCACATACAACTCCGAAAGTTTCATGTCTTCTATTTGATATTTATTATTTAATTAGTCTCTCCTTAGTATTTGTTAATTAAAAATATTTCTAACAATTATTTACATTCATTAAAATTAATAAAATTATATAAAAAGCACTTCTTAATCCCGATTATTTTTTTCCTCCTGGGAGCTCTAACCACATTTCTCATAAAACTCTGAAAGTTTCATGTCTTCTATTTGATATTCCTAACATAAGCTAAAAATAAGAAACAAACACAACCAATTCAAATTTATTCAAATGCTATTTCGAGATTGAACGAAAAAAATATAGCAAATATTAGATAAAAGTATTAAATTTTATTCTTAAAGTTTCAAGGATCACGTATTAATCACGTATTTTTTCTTGAAAAGTAATTTTTTGAAGATTTTTATTCGGAGGACTTTTTATTCGGAGGACTTTTTATCCGGAGGGCTTTTTATCCGGAGGACTTTTTATCCGGAGAACTTTTTATCCGGAGGACTTTTTATCCGGAGGACTTTTTATCCGGAGGACTTTTTATCCGAGGACTTTTTATCCGAGGACTTTTTATCCGGAGGACCTTTTATCCGTTTACCTCAGTCACTGGACTATATCTGATTTATTATCGCTAAGCCGACCAATTAGCTTCGGCTTCTGAACTAAGTACCTATAATCTCAGAGCGGACTATATTAAGAAGCGAGTTACTCTGTCAGAAGTTATTTTATTTCATTCATGAAATCTGGATTTTTTCATTGATTTTCGTAAAAGCGATGCTTTCATGTGTCTTTCTGAGTAATCTGTCTGAAAATGGCATATCTAATAAACAAAAGCATAAGTATAAAAAATTAATAAAAAGTAATACTAAAATTTCGAGATACAAAAGTGACGTTTGCTTTGGTATTTTCTTTCTGTGGATGTTGCAACTTGGAGATGCCTTTGACGAGGACTGTCCAGTGGGTTTACTTTGGAAGGTGTACTCATAATTTATGCAAATGATCTTAACGATTGACATTGACAAATTTCCAATGTTTAAATAGCTGTATGGTAATAAAACGGTGTTGCTAACAGGCAAAAGAAAATACTTTAAATTAATAAGATTTTTTTCATATTAGTTTAGTTTAGAGAGTTAAGAACCACGCAGATCTTTTGACTTCTATAATATTACTAGTAAAACATTTTGCTGATGACTTTTATTGCTCTGACCAAAAATATAAAGCTAAAACTTTTTATTAAACAATTTAGCATAATATTTCTAAATTTTTATAATATTTTTTAGTTAAATAAAGTGGTTTCACCTATTTTTTGGGATTATGATGGACTCGGTAATTATTTATGTAAATAAATAGGAATAACAATTGAATACGGACTCTGAGTTTATACTATATTCAGGTTTTGCTTTCGAAATTGATTTCCATAAAACATTTAATTACGTAGAATCACTCTACTAAATGGAACCATATTTTGAGAAAAATTATTACGAAATTGATCTTATTGAATTTTTAAATTTATTCAATAGTAAAGACTCTTTAGAAATGTGTAAAATTCTCATAATTAGAGCTTGACGAACAACATAAATTAAAATTCAACTATTCAATTTCTGACAAGTATAATTCAGTCAAGACTTGAGTATCCATATTCAAATAATCAACAAGATGATTATATCAAACTTCCATGAAAATAGAATGATGTTGGTACATTTTTACAACTTTAAAATTACAAGTGCTAATGGTTTAAGAATTGATTGCCATAGATTCCATTCATAGTCTATATTAGAAAATGAATAGTCATCAATGCATAGAGAAAAATCATCCCCCATCACTATCATCTTCTTAGCAGTCAAATAGCTGTTTTTTTCAGTCTGATCACCGATGACCACAACACAACAAAAAGAAAAACTGCAGCACCAAAAATAGCAGTCTTTGCAAAAACAAAAATGCAATCATAACATTGAATGGACGAAACAACCTTCAGCACCAGTACCAAGAGAATTGAGGGATGGCTGCAGCGAAAAAAGAAAAACAGATCACAGCAACTTCATTCTTTGCAAGATCCTCTTCGGCTCCTTCATTCTCACCTTCAACACCAGTACCAAAAGGATCCAGAAAGACGCTTTTGTAGGAATGAAGATGCTGTATCTATTTTTAAACGACGTGTGCAAATAATTTTTATGTGAATAATGTTAATTTTAATGTGAACAGATTTGACATTACTGAGTAGAATTATTATTAATTACTCAAAAAATTATTCATAAAAGAAGTAAAGAAGCCTTATTTATTGTTCATTTTACGATATATCTCGCCTCAGATAGTTTGCCAAAATATATACCAGATTTGACATTACTGAGTTAAATTATTATTAATTACACAAAAAATTATTCGTAAAAGAAGTAAAGAAGCCTAATTTATTGTTCATTTTACGATATATCTCGCCTCAGATAGTTTGCCGAAATATATATCGTGAACTATCATATAACTTTAAAAAAAATGTAAAAAAAGAAGTAAAAGAAGCCTCAGTTATTGTTCATTTTACGATATATCTCGCCTCGGATAGTTTGCCGAAATCTAAATTAATATGGCCGCTTTTTGTTATTGTTAGAAACCAACAATCAGCTGATTCAAGAAATAAATAAACATTGCCATCAGCTGTTTTTATATTGCTATGTCTATGCTTCCGAGTACGCACTCCATAGTTTCCCGTCCAGTGGGATGCTCATGCAGGAGGAGCATTGGCCTTGTCGACTGTGAAGGCCGCCATCTCAGACACATTCCTCCAGATCTGCCATCTTGGGTCTCAACTTTGTGAGTCTCTATTTTGTTTCAACTAAAATATAACTTTTTATAATTGTATTTCAGGTCAATATATAGTATATTATATACACAATTGATTTTTGCCAGGAGACTTGGTCAGAACAGCATTTCTCACATTGAGAGCCTGCAGAAGATGCCTAACCTGAGAAATCTGTGAGTCATTTGAGATTTGTGGGCTGCTTCACTGCTCCGAGTACAAATAAACAGCTTGTTCTTAATTGGTCCTTCTAAATATAAAAATAATAAGATTTTATTCTTATTAATAACATTAATTGAGTGCTTTTGTTCATAAATCATACAAATAATTAGTGATTGATTGATTGATTGATATTAGTAAAACTTTTGTAGCAAAAGTCTTCTTAAGGATTACACATTGCTCTTATTTTTATTAGCTACTGACTTTTTGAAGTCACTGGTTGTAAATTTATGTAAATTACTTCACAAATGCAGGAAGCCGCCATTCTTTAAATAGATGTCACAAGAAAAATAATTAGTATGAAAATGAATGATGTTTTAAAGCCTGTTTTGATATGCATTTGTGATAAGGAATTACAAAGTGAATATGTCGTGAGGACACACACACACAAACATACATACACAAACATACATACACACACACACAAACATACATACACACAGCGGACCGGGTATCCGCGGGAAGGGGATCGAAAGCTAAATTCGGGACGGGAAAACTCGGGAACAGGGAATAGGTTTTCGGGACGGGAACGGGAATCAACCTTTAAATAGGAAACGGTAAAAACAGGAATAAAAGTTACTGGCATTGAAAAAATTACTAACATTAAGGAATATTGGTTCTAAATGCTTTTCCCTTGATATTTGAGAGAATAAAAGTTCTGGAAACTCACATTTGGGAGTCACCATACATTATGTTGGAGACAATAATGGAGAAGGGGAGCTTCAAGACAGAGTTCTGGCAACAACTGCTTTTAATGTAAATCATTCATCCAGAAATATTCTTGAGGAAATTAATAAACTCTGCGTATTAATTTATTCAATGTATTTTCACTTATTTATACAAGATTAACTTCTCTATGTTTTAATATTTCAAATATTATTTTATGATTCCAGGAATATGGTATTCAATCATGGGCGGCGATCCTGGGGTCAGGACCCCCCCACTTTTTCCCCATTTTTTTATTCAAAAATTTCTATTTGGATATGAGCGTAATCGTCAACCATGGCATAAAAGTAAATGTTTATACTGTAATACATTGTGAGTATGTGTAGTTATAGTGATAGCTGTCTAAAAAAAGTATTCTTTGCTTACTTAAACTAATAAATTATAATTATAAAAATTAAATTTCTGATTTTTCAATTTTCACAAGCAGACATTCAGAAAATTTCGGTTCACAATTTACATTTTAATAAAAAAATCATTCATATTGTGCTACTTATTTTGCATGGAGGATATTCATAGGGGGGTTCTGCGGTCAACTTCAATATCGACTCTTTCAATTTTTAGATGAACCAAAGTTAATGAATTTCAAAAATCTTCGAAAATTAACTAAAATTGTGGTTAAATCAAACTAAAAGTTTGATATCGCATGACTGCCAAAATGAAATGCTGAGGCTTTTAGCTCATTCTATCGTTGGAATCACAGTGTGCACTGTTAATGCCGAATCAAGCCAGTTTGGTGTTGTGGTTGACGGCACACAAGACTGCAATGGGTTAGAGCAGGAATCGATATGCATTCGTTTTTTTGATGAAGCTCTGAATGTTAATGAACAGTTTATTGGTTTATTCAGCCCACTAGACACGATCGGAAAAAAATTATTTGCTGTAGTAAAAGATGTTCTGATCAGAATTATGCTTCCTACAGAAAAAACTAAGTGATCAGACTTATGACGGCGCTGCTAACATGAGTGGCCGATATAACGGTTGTCAGGCTATTATCAGCAGTAAGCATCCGCTTGCATTGTTTTTCCATTGTTTTGCACACTGTGCAAATCTTGTTGCCCAGCACACAGCTGCCGCAAATCCCTTTGTAAGCAATTCACTTCAGTTTGTCCAAGAGTTAGGTGCTTTTTACAATCGTTCAGGGAAGGTCAAGAAGCAGTTTAATGATGCTTTAGTGTCTCTTATAATTGACTTTCCTGATGAGCGACTGAATAAAAAGTATAGTATAAAACTTCTTTGTCCTACAAGATGACTGACCAGAGTTTCTACAGTGTCTTCTGTGCTTGAAAATTATGAAGTGGTACTTGTTAGCTTGGAATCATTTGCTTCCACTGGTACTGCTGATGAAACAGCTGAAAGGCTTGAGGCCTTTTTTAACAGGGTACTACTGCACTGGCCCTCAAGGTAGTTGTTTTGGTGTTTTCACTTATGGAACAGTTAAACACTTCGTTGCAATCAGCAAGTGCCAAAGTCAGTGGAATTGTTGCAGCGACTGATTCAGTTGTGCAAGAACTGCGTTACCTACGATCAGATGAACAGTGTCACTCCATTTTCAGAAATTTCAACAGTATGGTTTTGACATATGATCTCGAGCCGATTGCTGTACTTCGGGTGCGAAATCCGCCACAAAAGTATTGTGGGCTGGGCCCAGCTTATGTAGCAACAACACCAGAAGAACATTATCGAGCAGCATATTACGCTGTCATAGACATTGCAATCATGCAACTCACAGAAAGGTTTAATCGAGATTCTCCTGGTTTGCGTTGATACTTGCAGCTGGAGACAATGTTGCTAACTGGTGAAGTGAACCATGATATTTGCAAGCAGTATCGTGAGTTAAATAAAACTGGTCTTTGTCCGCAGTTAGCTATGTTTAAAGACGAGAATGAACCTTAGCACAAACGCAAAAATAATGCAAGCTATGATCACGGAATTCAGAAGTCTGTTTCCTTAGGTTGAAAGATTGTTCAGGTTGATGCTTGTGTGTACAATAACGTCATGTACTGCAGAAAGATCTTTTAGTGCTTTGCGGCGTCTTAAGACTTGGTTGCGTGCACCTATGACACAGCCTCGCCTGAAGTCACTGGCCGTTTGTCATGCACATCAGGATATACTTGACAGTGTGGATTTAAAAAGGCTAGCAGAAGAATTTGCTAGTCAGTCAGACATACAAAGGGGTCTTTTTGGAAATTAGAGTTAGCAAGCTGTGGGGAGAGGGCAGGAGGACGGCAGAGAGGGTATTTTATGTTATCTAAATATACACTGTGGGCCAAAAAAGTTTCCCAATGTATATTTGTTTATAACTTTGGCAAATTTAAATCTATATGTAATTTTTTAAAATTATTTGACTCAGAAACGAATGGAAAACAAGATGTTTAAAATTTATTTGATGGGTTGATGGCTAGTTGTAATTGAATGTATATAGATGACAAATAATGAAAGGTACTAAAATCGCTATTGTTTTTCGTCAAATCGCTCATAGTGGCAATAGAAAAGTATTTTTATTGAGTATCAAACTTTTTTTTCAATGTTTGGTGATACAAATATTAGTAGTTGGAACAAAAATAATTTGCACTACAGTAAACAATACTAAATAGTATCGCTTGTACTGTATTGGTCGATACCGGTTCTTTGATTCCAACCCTGGGGAGGACCCCTCCCCCCAAGATTTTCCGCAGATCGCCGCCTCTGTATTCAATCATTAAACTTTTGTACCTTCACAACTGACAATGCATAAATTTAAAAAAGGCTTTTTAAAAATTCTGATAAAATGATTTGGCTTTTCTGTTCCTGATTTAAATTTTGCATTATCCAAAATTTTTTTGAGTTGGCAGCAGATAAGCCAATATCTTTATTAATTGAGAATGCTAAAGATGTTGTAAAATACGTCAAAAAAACTGGGTAATTAGTTCTCTACTTTTTTAAACAGTAACAATTTGTTTAAAATTGAAATTTGAATTTTAACATAATTTGTTATAACATTTTATTTTATAGCAAACAAAAGCAACTTGTAAACAGGGAAAGACAAACAAGAATCATCTACAAGATTTAATTTGATTTATTTCATGTTGAAATCAGTATATGATGCAATAATTTCTTCAAAAATTATTCTTCAGCAAATCTCTAGTTCATTGAAACTCTATACTTAAAAGAATTATTAAACGCAATAGAGGTGTATAACGAAGCCATCATTGCATTGTCAATGTCAAATCTCCAACATTACATTTGAAGTTGTTATGGCGAGTCCAAATATTAGGGAGATTAGAAAAATTTGAGTGATGATGAAAACTTGTCAGATGAAATATTCTCAAACGTTCAAATAATAAATGTTAAGAAATGTTAGGACTAGCAAGTTTGAGATCGGTGAACACGGCAGCGAGAAAAAATGGGGAGACACAAATTTTAATTTCGGGAATGGGATGGGACTAGACGTCGGACATGGACGATTTTTCATTCCCGGTCCCGTCCCATTCCCGAAATTTGTTTTCTCGTCCCATCCCGTTCCCGATGGGACATCAGAATTTTGATTCCCGTCCCGTCCCATGCCCGGAATTTTGATTCCCGTCCCGTCCCGTTCCCGAAATTTTTTTCCCGTCCCGACCCGTTCCCGAAAGCTTTTTGTTTTTTATTCATTTTCGCTGCCTTTTTCACTGGTCCCAAACTTGCTAGTTCTAACATTTCTTAAAATTTATTATTTGAAAGTCAGAGAATATTTCTTTTAATAAAATAAAAAAAACACGATTTAAATTTCAAATATTTATTGAAATGAAAGTATTGAAGTTAGTCATTGTTTTTGAGTAATTCAATCAAGTCTTTATTGCTTTTCACACGGGTTAAACCGTTAAGAGTTTTAGCTTTCAAATGAGATGATTTTGGGTCTGAAGTTAAACGACCACATATTGAAAAAATCTGTTCACAGCGAATATAATATGAAGCAAAAATATAATCAAAATTTTTGCTATTTCTTGTAGTATTTTAAAATTTTTCATTTTATTCCAATAAAATAAAACATCTTTATAATTTTCAATTTTTTTGGGACGTAATTGTGAATATTTGTACAATTCATCCTCTTCTGAATTTTTTTCTTCGTTCATTATTATTAATTCTTCAATAATGTTAGAAATATGTTTTTTGACAACAGTCTTATTCTCCACAACTGCAAATATAAAATCATTCGTATAATTTGATAGTATAATAATTTAATTATAATTTTTAAGTTATAAAAACAAACATAATAGGTCTAAATAACCATCATTTGTTTTTTTTCTCAACGGCACTGCAGCTTGGTCTGGCTGTACAGAAAAGAATTAAATTTTCTCTAATGAAAGTCTTGGTATTTATTTCTTTTCTATCTCAAACTTTTTTTCTATTTTTCTTTCATACTGGGTTGCAACAGACATGCTGTCATAAGAATAAGATCAATGGCATCTTTTCTTTTGTCGAAATGATCATCTGAGCAATAATTTGGAAATTAATCATTCAAATTCAAAGTATTAATTTATAAAATTAAAATAATATAACTTATCATTTTGATTTCATCTGAAAAGTTTTCATCATCATCCATTTGTTCTAATCTTCCTAATCTTTGGACTCATCATAACAACTTCAAATGTAGTGTTGGAGATTTCGACATTGGCAATGGTGACTTCGTTATACATTTATATTGCATTTAATACTTATTTTAAGTACGGAGTATCGATTATATAAAGATTTCCATACTTAGAAGTCTGCTGAAAAATCATTGTTAAAGAATCCAATTCCAATAACTGTTATTCCCGTTTTTCCCGTTCCCGATTTGAATGTTGATTCCCGTTCTCGTTCCCGTCCCGAAAACCTATTCCCGGTTCCCGACTTTTCCCGTCCCGAAATTAATTTTCATTCCCGTTCCCGCGGGAGTCCCGCGGGTACCCGGTCAGATCGGGTACCCGGTCCGACCTTTAGTTGGGACCAGATCAAAATGTTTCAGGAATGGGTCGGGAACGCAAAGGGACGGGAAAAGAAATTTCGAGACCGGGACGGGAATGAAAAATGGTCCAGACCCGACCTCTAATACACACTCACATAAAGACACACTCACAAGGCAAGTACTCTTTTTGCACTTGTGCCAAGGGGTGTGCATAGTTGCATAAAAATAAAGACCACAGCTGATGTTATTTGCTCTATGCAGTAAAATGTGAAGCAAATATATAATTTAATGTGTTATATAGTATATTATAAAATATTTTAAAAAATTGTTTATATTAGCATACATAGACATCATTTAAATATTCAAGGTTCATAAATAATGAAGTAGTTGCAAGCAATAAATGTAAAAGACTTATGATGGGAGTTCTGGTTGACAATGAGAGTGATGTATGGGTGCTCAAAGGTAGCGGCAAGTAGATAGATTTATGTGTCGCAGCTGCAGTCGCCATCATCATCAAAACGCTATTACTCTTGTTTGGTGTGGAAGTTGTTGTTTGGATGTTGGCAATGATGAACTTCCAAGCGAATGAGCAATGACTGTTGCGGGTTCAACATTTGTGCCACTTCTCAACGTTTCCTCTAAACATTTTTATTTTGCTCATTCAAGTTTGGAAATCTATCATTATTATAAAAAAAACACTTGAAGGATATTTCTATAAGCTAAAGAACTGGCTCAGAACACCGAAGGCAGGGAGAGCGCAAGCACTGATGATGCTGCCCCTTTCACCCTTTCAATGAAACGCTTTTTCATGATAAGCCCACATGATAATGTAAGTAAGAACAGTTTCTTGGAAGAATATCAATTATAATGACAACAACAATAATAATAATAATGATAATAATAATAATAGTGATAATATTAAGGATAGTATTGAGCTTCAAGGGGGGCAACTGTTTAGTGCATTGAGGAGTCTCAGTGGCACGGAGGCAGTCATTATAGCTGCCTGCCTTGCCTTTGTCTCTTGCGTCAATTACTTACGTCTCCATGATGAGTCCTCAAGCACCATAAAGGATACTGCACTGCAACTTCACCACTACTACTACTACTACTACTACTACTACTACTACTACTACTACTACTACTACTACTACTACTACTACTACTACTACTACTACTACTACTACTACTACTACTACTACTACTACTACTACTACTACTACTACTACTACTACTACTACTACTACTACTACTACTACTACTACTACTACCACTACTACTACTACGACTAATACTACTACTACTACCATAATTTGGCGAGCGGGTTGGCTTAGATACTAAAGTCGTTGGACCTGCAACTTAAAGGTCGCCAGTTCGAATTCCTGTTCAGCCAACCGTGAGCTTTCATATACCTAGTGTATATGATGCGGTGTTTCACGACTTATGGACTTATGTCGTGTGAGTGGCGCCTCAGTTGCGTGCCTCGGCGCATTATAAATAGGCATTATTATTATTATTACTACTACTACTACTACTACTACTGCTTACTAATAATACTTTTATTAATAATAATAATAATATTATTATTAGAGCTGTTCCCGATTAAAAATTTTAATCGCCGTTAATCGTTCGATTAAAGTTTTTCATCGTGCGTTAATCGTATTTTAACGCAATGTTTTCAGCATATTTGACATTAGTATAAAATAGTATTTACATTTTTCTTTTTACAAATGTAATAAAAATTTTATCTGACTTTTTTTATAAAAAGTAATCCATATTTTAAAAAAGAAAAAAATCTATAAATGATAAAAAATGAAATTGTCATACATCATTATTGAGCCAGTTACTCAAGCAAAAAAGTAATCCACATATGAAATAATAAAAACGAACCAATAAATGATAAAAAATGCAATTGTCACACATGCATTTTGAGCCAGTTACTTAAGAAGTTGCATGCAGAAGTTGCAGAAGTTGCAGAAGTTGCAGGCAGAAGTTGCAGAAGTTGCAGGCAGAAGTTGCAGAAGTTGCAGAAGTTGTAGAAGTTGCAGAAGTTGTAGAAGTTGCAGAAGTTGCATGTAGAAGTTGCAGAAGTTGCAGAAGTTGCAGAAGTTGTAGAAGTTGCAGAAGTTGCATGTAGAAGTTGCAGAAGTTGCAAAAGTTGCAGAAGTTGTAGAAGTTGCAGAAGTTGCAGAAGTTGCAGAAGTTGCAGGCAGAAGTTGCAGAAGTTGCAGAAGTTGCAGAAGTTGCATGCAGAAGTTGCATGCAGAAGTTGCATGCAGAAGTTGCAGAAGTTGCAGGCAGAAGTTGCAGAAGTTGCAGAAGTTGCAGGCAGAAGTTGCAGAAGTTGCAGAAGTTGCAGAAGTTGCAGAAGTTGCAGGCAGAAGTTGCAGAAGTTGCAGGCAGAAGTTGCAGAAGTTGCAGAAGTTGCAGGCAGAAGTTGCAGAAGTTGCATGCAGAAGTTGCAGAAGTTGCAGAAGTTGCAGAAGTTGTAGAAGTTGCAAAAGTTGCAGGCAGAAGTTGCTGAAGTTGCATGCAGAAGTTGCCGAAGTTGCAGGCAGAAGTTGCAGAAGTTGCAGGCAGAAGTTGCATGTAGAAGTTGCAGAAGTTGCATGCAGAAGTTGCAGAAGTTGCAGAAGTTGCAGAAGTTGTAGAAGTTGCAGAAGTTGCAGAAGTTGCAGAAGTTGCAGACAGAAGTTGCATGCAGAAGTTGCAGAAGTTGCAGGCAGAAGTTGCAGAAGTTGCATGCAGAAGTTGCAGAAGTTGCAGAAGTTGCAGAAGTTGCAGAAGTTGCAGGCAGAAGTTGCAGAAGTTGCAGAAGTTGCAGAAGTTGCAGGCAGAAGTTGCAGAAGTTGCAGAAGTTGCAGAAGTTGCAGAAGTTGTTGAAGTTGCAGAAGTTGCAGAAGTTGCATGCAGAAGTTGCAGAAGTTGCAGAAGTTGCAGAAGTTGCAGGCAGAAGTTGCAGAAGTTGCAGAAGTTGCAGAAGTTGTAGAAGTTGCAGGCAGAAGTTGCAGAAGTTGCAGAAGTTGTAGAAGTTGCAGAAGTTGCAGAAGTTGCAGGCAGAAGTTGCAGGCAGAAGTTGCAGAAGTTGCAGGCAGAAGTTGCATGTAGAAGTTGCATGCTTGATCATAATGTACTCTCCATTTGTAGGAATCTGCACCTATAAACTTTCACATCACACACACACAAATACACACCCACTCACACACACCCACACACACACACACAAATACACACACATGCGCACACACACACTCACAAACACCCACACACACACACGTAATACTTGCTCAATCTGTAGTAGTAGTAGTACTTGCTCCATCTGTAGTAGTAGTAGTACTTGCTCCATCTGTAGTAGTAGCAGTACTTGCTCCATCTGTAGTAGTAGTAGTAGTACTTGCTACATCTGTAGTAGTAGTAGTACTTGCTCCATCTGAAGTAGTAGTAGAAGTACTTGCTCCATCTGAAGTAGTAGTAGTAGTACTTGCTCCATCTGTATTAATAGTAGTAATACTTGCTCAATCTGTAGTAGTAGTAGTACTTGCTCCATCTGTAGTAGTAGTAGTACTTGCTCCATCTGTAGTAGTAGCAGTACTTGCTCCATCTGTAGTAGTAGTAGTAGTACTTGCTACATCTGTAGTAGTAGTAGTACTTGCTCCATCTGAAGTAGTAGTAGAAGTACTTGCTCCATCTGTAGTAGTAGTAGTACTTGCTCCATCTGTAGTAGTAGTAGTAGTACTTGCTCCATCTGTAGTATTAGTAGTACTTGCTCCATCTGTAGTAGTAGCAGTACTTGCTCCATCTGTAGTAGTAGTAGTACTTGCTCCATCTGTAGTAGTAGTAGTACTTGCTCCATATGTAGTAGTAGCAGTACTTGCTCCATCTGTAGTAGTAGTAGTAGTACTTGCTCCATCTGAAGTAGTAGTAGTACTTGCTCCATCTGTTGTAGTAGCAGTACTTGCTCCATCTGTAGTAGTAGTAGTAGTACTTGCTCCATCCATAGTAGTAGTAGTAGTAGTAGTAGTAGTAGTAGTAGTAGTAGTAGTAGTAGTAGTAGTAGTAGTAGTAGTAGTAGTAGTAGTTGTAGTAGTAGTAGTAGTAGTAGTAGTAGTAGTAGTATTAGTAGTAGTAGTAGTAGTAGTAGTAGTAGTAGTAGTAGTAGTAGTAGTAGTAGTTGTAGTAGTAGTAGTAGTAGTAGTAGTAGTAGTAGTAGTAGTAGTAGTTGTAGTAGTAGTAGTAGTAGTAGTAGTATTCAGCAGCTTCTGATTTTGAAGATCATCATGCAATACTGCTCCCAAGACTGCTCTTTTCTCCTGAATGTTATGTTCATCATCATCGTTGCAACTTACTTTTTTCTTGTACACCCAAGCCTCTCGTTCTGCATCACAGCTTGGAAGCCTTATCAGAAGGACCAAAGCATGAGATGGAGGTGGTGCAGAGAAGAGCAGCTGGATACACGAGGAACAAACATGAACAATCAAGCAGTGCTTCATGCATGAATGGTGACTTGACGTGGGAAACTTTAGAAGTGACGCACAACCAACAATGGAAAACAAGATGTTATAAAATTTATTTAGATTCTTTCAATATGCATTATCTTCACCTAGTGAAACTAAAAGTTTTAATTTTTAAGAATAAATTTTAATATTTGTTGTTACTTTTTTTGCATGTTTTTTACATGACATTTTTTGATACTTTCACCTTTGTTTCAGTTTCACAAGGCAAATGTATTACATATTGAAAGAGTCAAAATAAAAGTTTCTTAAAGCTTGTTCCTTATTCATTTCTGAGTTAAACTGTGAAAAAATTGAAAATCGCTTTACATTTGCCAAAGTTATATAAAAATATGCAGCGGCATGTTTTTTTTACCCAGATGTATATTTATCAGACTGTTGGACTGGCTAACGCAATAAATTGTTTATTTATCGTTAGAGTTTCATCAACAAAATGAATACAGATTTTTTCCTGGTCTACCTAGTTAGTTATGCTATACATTTATGTTATATTGATATTCTAATTTTTAGTGACTTGACATTTATATGTATTTCAATAATATGATGACTGTAAAAACAGATTGTCCGGACATTTAATTATTATTAATTTATTATTACATTTAACATTATTGAAAGGACTTTCACTATTTTATTGGGAGATAAAATAAATAAATGTTTAAAGTAAATGAATGAAAGAATATAAGAATGACATTAATTGAATCTATAAGTACGCAATGCTAAACCTAATTATTTTTCTCAAATCGCTAAAAACTTTAAAAGAAAGTTAAATTTTTCTCACAACTCGTGGATCGTGGTTATATTTTTAGAGGGGTGGTTTTGATATTGGTAGGGTTGATGGCTAGTTGTAGTTGACTTTATATAGATGACAAATAATAAAAGGTACTAAAATCGCTATTGTTTTTCTTCAAATCGCTTATAGTGGCAATAGAAAAGTATTTTTATCGAGTATCGAACTTTTTTTCCATGTTTGGCGATACAAATATTAATAGTTGATACAAAAAGAATTATTAATAAAACAAACAATACTAAATAGTATCGCTGGTACTGTATTGGTCGACACCGGTTCTTTGATTCCAACCCTGGGGAGGACCCCCCCCCCAAAGGTTTTCCGCAGATCACCGCCCCGTGACTGCAGTAGTCATTCTTTAAAATGCGAACGGGACCTGTAAGCAAAATAAAGTAAACCCAAATAATCCGAACTGAAGGGTTTATTTAATGAAGCGAATTTTTTATGCAACATAAATTTCGTGCAGTCAGAAAGCGTGAGAGCACTGTCGATGCACTAAACATACAAGCTCAATCACATGAAGAGCACATGCAAGTTCACAGTTAATCGTTAGAATTTTTTCAATAAACATATTTTAAAGTACGGCATCAGTTTGTATTGATGAAGAACACAGGAAAAGCTTTCAAAATGGAAACTTTCAAATGACCTAACCATGAAATGATGAAGAACATGTTGTTAATAGAGATGACTATGTTTGAGGAGAGAATTATAATGATTATGTTGAGAATGGGTGGTGGGGTTGATGAGGGTAATGATGATGATGTTTAGGGTTATGATTATAATTAACACAGAATTCAATTTTCATGCAAGATAAAACATTGCTCGTTTCCACTGCAATTACTAAACAATTTGCGGAATTGCATTGATAATGTAAGATATGTCTGAAGACAAACTGTAAGAAATATAAATAATAAATATAATAATAAAAGTTTTCCATTTTAATCGATTATTCGACCAAATCCGTCTTTTACGGCCTATTTATGTAAATACGCGTTCTTGCATGACAAAGACACAACAGCACACATGCACATGCACATCAAATGAAAGCCAGGTAAAACTAAAGCTCCCGAGACTTCGGCAGTGAGGGTACGCCATTACAACCCATCATCTCTTGAGGGAACATGCTAGCAAAGAACTAAACGTATTACTCTGCAACTAATAACAAATAATGACCAGCATTGTTAGAATGCCATATAACCCGAACAGTCTTCTAGGCCACTAGGGTTGCAGCGACATCGCTTGCACTCGAGCCAAAAGCACTCCCCATTGGTGGAGACACTTGTTTACTTGTTCACTCACTTGCAGGACTGCTGAAACAAAGTCATTATCAGCGGCAGAAGACAAGCCTCACTGCACTTCAATGAAACACTTTTTATGAACCCTATCTAATAAGTTGTAATTATTCTCATTTGACAAAATCTTTTAAATCTTTCGACTAAACTTAAACTTAAAATCAATTCATGAAATGTATCTCAATTCATGAAGTTGTGCATCCACGCAACATTTGAATGCTCAGAGCTGCTACTTTGGAGACACTTTCGGAATGTTCCTGAAAGACTTGTTCGCTCCTCCGTGATGCTGTGCTCCAGCAGAGTTGCAAGAAGTTGAAGGCTGAGCAGATGAGCCCTTCAATCATTTAAGCATTTGACTTCTAAAAAACTCCACAACTCTTTTACAAAATTCACTAAATGCATTTTTATGATCTTTCAAAGATCAGAGTAATGCCTGCAAGTCTGGTGCATAATTTCAAAGTCTTCAATGACTTGCTGAACGTGAGGCTGTGTTGATTCAAGATATTCTAGTTTGATACTAATTGATACTCGTCAATGCAGAACATAAGCAACAATCGAAATTCATTGGCAGTTTGTTGCTAGGTTGGCCTCCAGAGTACAAGAATGATACTACTCAGATGACTACTAAATATTCTATTTGATTTTTTTGATTTTTACTCTGAATGAATTTTACATAATGAAGTATTTACAGCTTTCAAATGTGCTCTGCCGCTTTTCTGCTCCCGTTTGCTACCGCAGCTAATTGTTTATGTTTAAAAGAGTTGCGCCTATATACATATAATATATACTATATTATTAGGGGGGGCAGAAGTAGGCAAAAAATCGAAAAATAGGAAATTCGTTACGTCTACTTGGAAAATGGTCACTAGGTTATTTCATGAATATTTAATATTGGAAGTTGGTACTTTAGATGAAAAACCCCTCACCTCCCACATCTAAAAAACTAAATCGAAGATATAGGCTTAAGTTTCAGCGTTTTCAAGTAAAAAGAAATCATTAGATAATTTGATTTACTCAAATTTAATGATAATAAAGTTACATAATATAATAATTAATATAATATAATATTTAAAATTTTATTAAAAAATATTTAAAATTTTATTAAAAAATATTTAAAATTTTATTAAAAAATATTTGTCTCGCACACACTACACTGGGCTTCAGCAGTAGCATGAATAAAGTTTTGCAATTGTTTGAAACGGATATAAGGATATATCAGGTTTTAAAAAGTTTTATGTTAGAATGAACGTTTAGAGAAAAACTTCTAGTGTAGTTCGACATGCACTTGACATGTGTCTTCAGCTGGTGGCTCCTGAGCTCAGCTAAACCCTGGAACCGATTCAATGAGTTTCTTCTCTACTTTGAGCAAAGAATGGCATCCAGTGGGCTGTTTTTTTTACAAAGACAACAAGTTCGGGTTTTTTCAAGACAACATCAGTTTTTATTCACCACTTCAGTGAGTTTCACTGAGTTTCACATCTCACTGAGATTTCAAGCCAGATCCTACAGATAAACAATCGCCTAGCCTGTCTAGTCAGAGAAGTTATGGAATCTCCCTATTTCAAATTGTTCTGGTGGTGTTTTCCTGCTTGGATGTGCACTTGGTGTCAGAAGCAGCAGTTGAGCACTTGGAGTAAGTCTACAAGTTAGTTTTTATTGTGCAGCCTCTTCTCAAGACGGTTTTAGATAGGCAAAAGAGAGACTAGGACATTGATGAAGAAGCCTGACCTATGGAGTACCCAATCAGTGAGCAGGCTTTTGAAATCGATGACACTCTTGTTCACAATCTTGGAATGGAAAGGCAGTGTGGTAAGGTAAACCATAGACTGAAGAAACTGGTCAATTGAATGCAGTCAGTAGATCCATCATGCTATAAAAAAGCTTGCAGCCTAGAGATGAACAGATCCCGTCTTTCGGAGGCTTCAAACAACGGGTCAAGCAAAAAATCAGTCAAAACTCAACTAAAGTAAAAGAAAAAAAAATTAGTTTCAAAAAAAACAAAAATTTTAAAAAAGCTGGTTTATAGAAAGAAGCGAAAAAGACTTGAACTTTTATGCCTGTTGAAATCAAAAGATGATCCTTTCACTGGAAAAATGGAAGTTTAAATTTTTTTAATAAATGAAATTACTAACGAAGAAAAATTGAAATATATATATAAAAACAAAAAAGTTAGAAATTTTTGTGAAAAAAAGTGAATAAAAGGTTTAATATCTCCCATTTTAGACGTTTTTATTCAATAACGGGTGGGGGGTGTTATTTTTGACATAAAAAATAATTGTTGTGTCAAACATCTTGTATTGTTAGTGTTGATCAAGTCCTAAGTGGACGTTTTGAAAATTTGAAATCGATTTATATATATATATATATATATATATATATATATCTGATATATCTAATACTATATATATATATAGCTGCGCATATTTAAATTACATTTGTATTTATCAAAAAAAGTTAATATATAAATTTTTATAAATGGTATCGCGCACTGAAGGGCTAAGCAGCAATATGCTGATGATTTCAGATGTTATAAACTTATAATCTTACATGTTGCACTTGCGCGGCAAATCGTTAAGTGGATCAAGTGGAAAGTGTGAATGAGGCGATCTAATTGAAGGGTTGAAGTGCTGGCATCGTTTAGAAGTCAGCGGAGAGAGGACTCTAAAACCGTCTCGTAAAATCAAGAAGAACAAAACACGAGATGGCAAGATGGATGTCTACTCGTGTGAGGACCTATGTCGTATTTGTATCAATAGCACCAAGATATGACGGAGAAAAAAACGTGACTATATTTTCAAGAACTTTTAAAAATCGAAGCAAACCAAGGACTATGAATTCAATGGGGACAATAGAAAATATCGGAGTGAATGTCGATGATGTTACCCTATTTTTCAGGCTCATATAGACCATAAGTTGCAGATGCACTCACAGTTCTGTGTGGCATCTCCTTTCATCGGCAATGACATCGCGGTGGCTTTGCTGAGCGTCAGTTTGCTTTGTGGGAAGATCCTTGACTGTCTCCTTGAAACTCGAGTTTCTTTTGTAACATTTACAGAAAAACCCAGAACCACTCTTGTTCCCGAACCTTTTACTCCTGCTCACCAATTTACTGTTCTTTTTCAGTTTGACGGTGTTTCCTCTGTTTTCATAAAGTAATGGATTGTTGTAGACAATGCTTTTTTCATAAATATTTTCTACGAAGTCGTTCACGGTTTTCTTTGAAGTAAACTTCATGGGTCTGTCGCCATCATCAGCGTCATCTTCATCATTAGTTCTATAATCTTTTTTGAAATCATTTCTAGCCACATCATCTTTTGCAGCAGAATACTCGACGCAGTCAGCACTGCCATGACAGGCACTCTCTCTGCAAACTTCGTGACACAGACCCACGTTTCTACCCACCACAGCCATTTCAGCCAAATCAAAACTTTCGGAATTTACTTGAATCTGAAAACAAAGATTTTGTATACTGTCAATGCTATAAAGAGTTTTGCTTTTTTTAGTTATGAAAATACTCCAGTTTTTTAACATTATTTCATTTTATCAGATTCTTTCAAATAATTTCATTGTAAAAGTTATTCGATCAATAAGATAAACATCCGCCTATTTAGAACGAACAAGGTTTGACTCATCAACCTCCAGTCATGCTGGTCCTTCAAGAATTACCCCAAAACACCATGCATAAGACGCACTCTGAAACATCTGAAAATGGTCGACGCAGAAGTCACTCACGTCTCTGATGCAGCCCTCGAAGGAAGCAGCTCGAACGCCTTGGCGAGCCCTCAGCGGCATCAGGTCATCGTCATCATGACCACCAACATACACGACGAAGGAGGCCGTGGTGGTGAGGTGCATGAAGGCGCCAGCGGAAGCGATGCTGAGGCTCTCGTGCAGGTCGGTCACCAAAGTCACCTTGCGGGAGAGCTTCAGCACCGCCACACTCTGCCACACTCCCGCTGCGAGCAGTCGGCTGCTTCTGCGTTGTTAACAACCAATAACATCAATAAGCCAATGTAAGTAATATCCAGTAAATTTAAGTTTTCTTTGGGTAAATGAAGAATGAAGAAGGGCTGCATGATTTCAAGTTTTTCCGTTTTATAGCATTATTGCTTAACGTAATAATTAATAGCGTAAGCTCAAATAAGTTATTTCTCAAATAAATCCAGTTTTTTTAATAAAAAATATTATATATTTTAAAAAATGCTTACTTTTGTAAACAAAAAGGATCTTAAAAAATAATGTCCAACTTGATATGATGCACCCCACTGCCCAGGTCAAAGACACATTCGACCTTTCCATTTTCAAGCCTCAGCAGCAAAAAATCGCCTTCCAAGCCTTCGGAACTGCCAGCATACAGAAACATGCCTGTGGTCGACACAGGTCTGAATGTCACACTCAGCTTGAAACTTGCAGATTTCAGCAATTCTCTGAAGCGATGACTGGCCACTTGGAGGTAGGAATCTCTTTTGAAATCCAGGATGCCTGCCAGCTTTTGGTCTGTTGTTTGTTGAAGATAATGGGGTGTTCATGAAATTCCGAATTATTTCAATCGACCACACCAATCAAAAGTGGGTTTCGTAATAAAAACACTGCAATAACACTTTTAGGTCTGAAGGTGAAACAAATGCGTATTGCTGACCGTGTTGGCAGACATCTCCTGTGAAGGCATGCAGACACCAGCACACCGCCTCATCACTCTCCTCACTCAAGACGCACGTGCCTCCATTGCGGCATTGTTTCCTCTCGCACATTTGCTTCTGTCTCTCACGAAAACACGAGTCTGTGTTGAAGGAAATTGCTGAAAAGTTGCTTGCTTCCCATTCCGAGAAGCTTGATTTGCATATAGTGCATATTTTTGACTCCCGACATCGCTAGCAATTCAAATAAAAGTGATTAAAAAACAGTTTTGCAATATATTCTTAGAAACTTCATTAAGTTATGAAAAAATATTTTGTAGTTTTTTTGGATTCATCAAATGCAATACAACACAGAAGATTATAAACGTTGCGTGAACCCAAATGAGCTTTAAAGTGCCTCAACAAAGAATGAGATGTTTCCACATACCCACGTTGACTCCATCCACGGCATCTCCAATCACCTCGTTCATCTTGCGCACATCTAAACTCTTTCCATCGACCACCAACCTCCGAACACACCCCACGAATCCATGCTCCACACCCAGCACAGCACCCAGCTCTGACATGTTAGGATGTCCTCCCACGTAGAAGGTCCTTCCCAGAGACAGCTTTGAGTTTTTACCCTTCAAAAGTCATTAAATTGTTTTTGATATAAAAAGAAAATATATAAAAACGTTAAAATATATTTTACTATTTGAAGTTTGACAAATTTACAATATTTTTCTCTACGATGTTATAAAATTCCGAAAGAATCTTCTTCGCATTTGACAAGAGACCTTAGTTCTGGTGGTCAAGACCCTACCGTCGTTGAGTGACAGCCACCCCTGTTTCAGCTGCTTTTTCACTTCCACCACGTTCCACTTTCCCATTTCTACTTTGCCAACACTTTTCATTTCTGTCATGCCCGAACCCGAGTTGAACCTGTAAGGTTTTTTAAATGGTATTGAAATGTCTTTTGCCAGTGAATATGAATTGCTTCAAAAAACCTAAATGTACTTTGATCCCACTCAAAAACTAGTCTTCCAAATTGAAGATCAGAATCTCTAAATGTTAATTTATCTCTCTGAAATAGGAAAGGGGAGTCAATCAGCTGTTTCACAGTTTCAACTTTACTTCTGCTTCTTATCCCGTCTGGAACATAAGTCCCCAATTAGCTCCCACCAGTCTTTCCAGCTGCTTCCACCTTTTTATCATCTGTCTTGATTCAGCCTCCCTGCGCCAAATCTTCCGGGCATCCTTCCTTTTCCTCGAGGCGTCCAGATGAAAGTTTGTCTTGTTGCTCTGACTCTGGCATTCGAATGACATTTTTCGTTTCTTTATCGATTTTTCAGAATATATAAATCAGCACGAGATTTGATATCTTGACCCCATCCTTGGAGACCCCATCCTTGGAGACTCCATCCTTGGAGACTCCATCCTTGGAGACCTCATCCTAGGAGACTCCATCCTTGGAGACCTCATCCTAGGAGACCTCATCCTAGGAGCCCTCATCCTTGGAGATATCAACCTGTGGAGACCTCAACTTGTGGAGATTTAAATTTTAATAATAATCAATAAAATGTTTATTAAAATTATTATTATAGCTACTTAAAAGATTTATTAAAATTTAAAAGTTATTTGTTAACTATTTTTATTTATTAAAATTATTATTTCAGTATTCAAAATAATTTTATTATTGAATTAATTAGCATTTCAATAATTAGAATAGTTATTTAATTGTCTTTTATATTCCATTGATCGGCATATATCTTTTGAACACGTGTCTTTACAAGGTATAGTCTGAATATACTGTAGAATATACTGTATACAGTAGTTACTTTGATTAAAAAAGATGAAAATAGATTGGAATGCTGATTAAATTAAATTCAATTCAATAAGTAAATTTATTATAAAACTTTAATGATAATTTATAAAATAATAAACAAGCAAATTGTTAAACTAACGAAATAATTTAAGTAGCTATACAAATAATTTTATTGAACATTTCATTGATTAATATAAACATTTCACTTAAATATCTACAAGATGAGGTCTCAGGAGGATGAGATCTCCTAGGACGAGGTCTCCTAGGATGAGGTCTCCGTATATCGGTTTGAAGTAACTCGACGT
>OX030964.1:612574-615074 GCA_943735955.1 Piscicola geometra
AATGATAAAAGGCAGAAAAAAAGATCAGCTGATTGCTGTCCCACCAAAGTGACTTTCAAAGTTTTGACAAACATATTTTCTAATATGTAAAACTCAATGTTAACAAATAATTTAAAAATTAATTTTAATTAATTAATAATAATTTTAATTTAATTTTTTTTCATTATAGTTTGTTTATTTTTTAGTCAACAACATTTATCAGCAAGTATTTTTGTCTAGATAACATGTCGGTTAATATGAGACACTGTATATTAGCCGACAAAAATGTGGTATTTCACCAATCATGCAATTAGCTTCAAAAAATACAATATTGTAATTATCTTATGATTTTAATTATCTATAAAGTTACCTTTTTCGATGTTTTTTTTTAAACTATAGAGGTTTTATGAAGTTTTATTGATTTTTCATTCATGTTAAAAGTATGGTTTTTATCTTTGAAAAATGAAAAATAATGAAAGTTTTATAAAAGGACGTTGCTTTTTTATTAATTTAAAATTCAATATAATAGAAGTTTTATGACGTCTTATTGCTTTTTTATTAATTTCAACTGCCTATCTCATATTATACGACTATTTTATAATAATCTCCATTTGTAACAACTTTGAATTTTTTTAAAATATGAATGGCATGTTATTACGAATGATTATAGTATGTACGAATGAAGTTTCGAATATTCTTTTTCTAAAACTGATTGAGTTATTTTTGAAATGTAAATGGTATTCCAAAATACCCTACTTTCCTCTATTCGAAAAAAAATGTTCGAGATAAACCTAAACGAAGATCAGATGGTGGATGGACAGGGTTTTTCGAATTGGTTTGGTGTGGGGAAGAAAATGGAAGAAAGGAAATGTAGTGGTGTGGGGTTTTTAGTGAAGAAGGAATTTAAAGCAGAGGTAGTGAACAAATACCAAGAAGAAGATGTGCTGGTGTTGAGGATGAACGGAGAAACAGGTCTAGTGGTGTGTGTGGTGTATCAGAGATGCGAGGGGGTGGATAAGGTTGCAAATAAAAAAAAGAACTTCATGCATAGCTAGGTTGGCAAGGGAAGCAAAAAAGACAGGAGATAGACTTGTGATAAGAGGGGATTTTCAACGGACATCTTATGGAATTGGATGGGATAGATAACACAAACGGTTTGATGGTTAAGAAAATGATCGAAGAAGAAGAGCTGAGCATCTTGAATTGCGAGTGGCCAGGGATGAACATTCCCACTTGGAAATGTGGCAAGAAAGAGTTTGGGTTAGACTTATAACTAACAAACTTAACTAGGAAAGGAAGAAGTGGTAGAAGGGTGGGTTGGTGAGCTTAGGGATCTAGTGGAAAGTGATCACTGTATGGTGGTGATAAAGATGAAGTGGCACAAAAATAAAGATCAAAGAAAAAGAAAGAAAAAAATCATTAAGAAAAAGAGTTTAGAACTCTGGAGTGGAGAGGTTGAAACAGAAATAATAAAAAAACAAAGAGAAGAATATAGAAGAGTTGATTAGAAGATTCGAAGTGGAGAAACCAAGTAGAGGTAGGACCATGTGAAAATGTGATGAGGTAAGGTATTTAGGATTAAGGCTTAAAGGGGAAAAAAGGGGGGTGGGGATTTATCAATTTAGTGAAATGATAAAAAATGTTGGAAGCCTAACCGGCATGGTAAAATATGAAGCAAAAAGATCGGGGAGTCGTTTTATCGTGGGCAGGGAGGCATGGAAAAGCTTGATTGTAGGAAAGCTAATGTATGGTGTTGCAGCAGTTGGTTGGTCAGCTAAGAAGAGAAAGAAGTTAGAGGTTTTGCAGACTAAATTTGGGAGATGGATATGCGGGGTAGAGATTAGTGTTATAGATTAGAAGAGATAGGTAATAAATCTAAAAAGGTGGAGAAGTGTAGCTAAATATACTACTACTTTTCATTGCAGCTTATCATCGGCCTATCCTTATTCATTGCCATTTTTAATAAATAAAATAATTTACAAAAATAAATAAATAAATTATTTTAAAAGAATAAATAAATAAATTATTTTAAAAGAATAAATAAATCAATTATTTTACAAAAATAAATGAATAAATTATTTTACAAAAATAAATAAATAAATTTACAAAAATAAATAAATAAATTTACAAAAATAAATAAATAAATATTTTTAAAAAAATAAATAAATAGATTATTTTACAAAAATAAATAAATAAATAATTTTAACAATAAATAAATAAATTATTTGAAAAAAAAAAATAAATAAATTATTTTACAAAAATAAATAAATAAATTATTTTACAAAAATAAATAAATAAATTATTTACAAAAATAAATAAATAAATTATTTTACAAAAATAAATAAATAAATTATTTTACAAAAATAAATAATTCAATTATTTCTTCTACTACGACTTCCACTTCCACCTCAGGAAGCACCTCTCTCACCTGAAGAGCACGGATCCGGAGTGCAGGGCGACAGCGAAGAAGTCGTGCAGCGGCTGCAGCGAGGCGAGCAGCAGCAGTCCGTTCGGCGCCAGA
>OX030964.1:620074-640074 GCA_943735955.1 Piscicola geometra
CACTGGAGGAAGAAGTGCTTAAATAATTTTATTAATTTTTGTTAATGTAAAATAATTGTTAGAAAAAATTATAAATAACAAATAATGAGAAGATACTAATTAATTATTTTTAACATTTTGTAGCCAATGTAGGAAATATTAAATAGGAGTGAAGAAGAGGAAGAAGTGCTATGGCCTCAGATTTAGCACCAGTGCAAATCTTGCTTGCTCCCACTGACTACCAACTTCACCAGGCAAATGAGCTCTGCAGATGAAGGACAAACTGTCTTTAGAATGACTCTTCTACACATAACTCAAGCTCAAAAAATGTTAAAACAGGAATCTTAAACTTTGATTTTTCCAATTTATTCGTTAATTTGATGTAGATCATAAGAATATTCCCATATTTTTGTGTGTCAGGTCAGGTGAGAGAACCTGCTACTAGTACCCCGTAAATTAGTACAACCTGTGGCGTAGTCAGATGGGCAGATGGAGCTCATCAGCCCAGCAAGGCAGTACATCTATAGGGAAGGAAAACCCTGATTCAACAACCTCCACGGCCCAGTGGCTATATTCAATTTTGGAACGGGCTACGGGAGTCAACCCAGAGAGAAAATCAAAGGATTCTCAGGTTTCCTCAAAGTCTGTGTTGGCTGCGAAGAGCATCCAGCCGTCAAACCTGCTACAAACATGAAAAGTCTCAAAAGAAATGGAAGAATGGAATGGAGAAAAAGAGCTTAAAAGTTAATATAGGGAAAACAAAAGTTCTAGTATCTGGTGCAAATCAAGAGCTGACCAAGAAATCGGGAAAGTACCCATGTGCAGTCTGCCTTAAAGGAACGGGCCAAAACTCCATTCTATGCAGCGGTTGTTCATCCTGGGTGCACAAGAGATGCTCAGGCATTAAAGGCTCCCTCCGCTCAGACCCAAATTACAAGTGTGTCCGCCGTCAAGGCACAGCTCGACCGATAGACGGAAGATCAGTTGTGGAAGTTTTTGTTGATGAAGACAAACTTGAAGTCGTTCCTGAATTAGGTGACATGCTGTCTGCAGATGGAGGCTGTGAGGATGCTGCCATAACCCGATGCAAGTGTGCGTGGGGAAAATTTCGTCAACTTCTTCCTCTACTGACGAACAGACACCTTCCATTTCCAACCAGAAGTCGTGTGTACACCTCATGTGTGAGGAGTACAATGTTACACGCATCCGAGACTTGGGCTGTCACCACAGAAACAATCAACCGCCTTCAACGCAACGACCGGGACATGATCCGTTGAATGTGCAACATCAAATCAAAAAATCTCATCAGTTCAGATGAGCTCCAAAAAATGATGGGAATTCAGGATATTGGTGCTGTACTGCAAGCAAGAAGAATGAAGTGGTTTGGAAAGCATGAATAATTTGAAGGAAGAACTGCAAGGGCCTCAAATTGAACACCAGAGCAAAGCTTGCAAGCACCCACTGGGTACCCTACTTCACCAGGCAGATGAGTTCTGCAGATGAAGGACAGACTGTCTTCAGAATGATCTTTTACACATGACTCAAGCTCAAAAATTTTCAAAAACAAGAATTCTTAAACATTGATTTTTCCAATTTTTTCATTAATTTGATGTAGATTATAAGAATATTCACTAGCTTCAAATTAGTTTACTCAATTTTAATTTTTATGAATTTATAAATATAATATAGTATTTATTTTATTCATTCATACAAATATAAAAATATTATTTTACATTTATACAATTTTGGCTGAGTCAGTCAGTCAGACTATAGGCTATATTCTTTAACACTATTGGGGCACTACAGTAAGACCTCCAACCAGTTCCCTCCATTCCTTTTGATTTTCTGATAATCTCAAACAGTCCTTGAGCTCAACCCCTATCCACTCCACTATATTTTTCTCATATATTTTTATCCTTAAGACTTTTATCCTTGAAACTTTTTATCCTTAAGACTTTTTATCCTCAAGACTTTTTATCCTGAAGAATTTAAAAAAAATTATTTTGAAAAATTTATTTTGAAAAATTTATTTTGAAAAATTTATTTTGAAAAATTTATTTTGAAAAATTTATTTTGAAAAATTTATTTTGAAAAATTTATTTTGAAAAATTTATTTTGAAAAATTTATTTTGAAAAATTTATTTTGAAAAATTTATTTTGAAAAATTTATTTTGAAAAATTTATTTTGAAAAATTTATTTTGAAAAATTTATTTTGAAAAATTTATTTTGAAAAATTTATTTTGAAAAATTTATTTTGAAAAATTTATTTTGAAAAATTTATTTTGAAAAATTTATTTTGAAAAATTTATTTTGAAAAATTTATTTTGAAAAATTTATTTTGAAAAATTTATTTTGAAAAATTTATTTTGAAAAATTTATTTTGAAAAATTTATTTTGAAAAATTTATTTTGAAAAATTTATTTTGAAAAATTTATTTTGAAAAATTTATTTTGAAAAATTTATTTTGAAAAATTTATTTTGAAAAATTTATTTTGAAAAATTTATTTTGAAAAATTTATTTTGAAAAATTTATTTTGAAAAATTCATTTTGAAAAATTTATTTTGAAAAATTTATTTTGAAAAATTTATTTTGAAAAATTTATTTTGAAAAATTTATTTTGAAAATTTTAGTTTTAAAATTTTATTTTTAAAATTTTATTTTAAAATTTTATTTGTAAAATTTTATTTTAAAATTTTATTTTTAAAATTTTATTTTTAAAATTTTATTTTTAAAATTTTATTTTTAAAATTTTATTTTTAAAATTTTATTTTTAAAATTTTATTTTTAAAATTTTATTTTTAACATTTTATTTTTTACATTTTATTTTTAAAATTTTATTTTTAAAATTTTATTTTTAAAATTTTATTTTGGAAATTTTATTTTGAAAATTTTATTTTACAAATTTTATTTTACAAATTTTATTTTACAAATTTTATTTTACAAATTTTTTTTACAAATTTTATTTTACAAATTTTATTTTACAAATTTTATTTTACAAATTTTATTTTACAAATTTTATTTTACAAATTTTATTTTACAAATTTTATTTTACAAATTTTATTTTACAAATTTTATTTTACAAATTTTATTTTACAAATTTTATTTTACAAATTTTATTTTACAAATTTTATTTTACAAATTTTATTTTACAAATTTTATTTTACAAATTTTATTTTACAAATTTTATTTTACAAATTTTATTTTACAAATTTTATTTTACAAATTTTATTTTACAAATTTTATTTTACAAATTTTATTTTACAAATTTTATTTTACAAATTTTATTTTACAAATTTTATTTTACAAATTTTATTTTACAAATTTTATTTTACAAATTTTATTTTACAAATTTTATTTTACAAATTTTATTTTACAAATTTTATTTTACAAATTTTATTTTACAAATTTTATTTTACAAATTTTATTTTACAAATTTTATTTTACAAATTTTATTTTACAAATTTTATTTTACAAATTTTATTTTACAAATTTTATTTTACAAATTTTATTTTACAAATTTTATTTTACAAATTTTATTTTACAAATTTTATTTTACAAATTTTATTTTACAAATTTTATTTTACAAATTTTATTTTACAAATTTTATTTTACAAATTTTGTTTTAATTGTAATAATGTTTATATATTTAAAAATGTTTTTTATATATCAGTCCGTTTCGAGAGAAGCAGATGTTTTCTTGACCACACCACAATCCCCTGGTGAATGCCTTCTACAACCAAACTCCACCGAAGTCTGCTCGCCAGCAACGCCATCCGCCACATCTTTCAGAATACGTCTGCTCAACATCAGTAGAACAACAGTAGAACAACAGTAGAACAACAGTAGAACAACAGTAGAACAACAGTAGAACAACAGTAGAACAACAGTAGAACAACAGTAGAACAACAGTAGAACAACAGTAGAACAACAGTAGAACAACAGTAGAACAACAGTAGAACAACAGTAGAACAACAGTAGAACAACAGTAGAACAACAGTAGAACAACAGTAGAACAACAGTAGAACAACAGTAGAACAACAGTAGAACAACAGTAGAACAACAGTAGAACAACAGTAGAACAACAGTAGAACAACAGTAGAACAACAGTAGAACAACAGTAGAACAACAGTAGAACAACAGTAGAACAACAGTAGAACAACAGTAGAACAACAGTAGAACAACAGTAGAACAACAGTAGAACAACAGTAGAACAACAGTAGAACAACAGTAGAACAACAGTAGAACAACAGTAGAACAACAGTAGAACAACAGTAGAACAACAGTAGAACAACAGTAGAACAACAGTAGAACAACAGTAGAACAACAGTAGAACAACAGTAGAACAACAGTAGAACAACAGTAGAACAACAGTAGAACAACAGTAGAACAACAGTAGAACAACAGTAGAACAACAGTAGAACAACAGTAGAACAACAGTAGAACAACAGTAGAACAACAGTAGAACAACAGTAGAACAACAGTAGAACAACAGTAGAACAACAGTAGAACAACAGTAGAACAACAGTAGAACAACAGTAGAACAACAGTAGAACAACAGTAGAACAACAGTAGAACAACAGTAGAACAACAGTAGAACAACAGTAGAACAACAGTAGAACAACAGTAGAACAACAGTAGAACAACAGTAGAACACAAAGAAATACAGAAGAACACCCAAAGAAATAAAAATAATAAGAAAACGATTTAATAAAAAAATTCCTCACTCATTGCCCCGCCATCTGGGATGGGCCTGTTGTAGTCGCTTACATTATAGCGGTCCACATATGAGCACGCACAAGCGCACGCGCTCATGCACTGGCACTTCTAGGACTAACGTACTTGATAACCTTTGTCCCTCGTACCATATTTAAGGAAGCTTTCTCTCTTGTCTCCATACTCCTATCGTGTTCGCCTCAGCACCATCATTTCTTCTAAATCATCATAGCCACATCATCATCATTCTCACACAAACATCATCATCTTTTTTCTGAATCTTCTTGACACTGGTGTTGAAGCTGCGAACGGAGGTGCAGAAGAGGTGCTTGCCAAGAGTGAAACTGTTGATGTTTTTGTGGCAGGTTTCTCCCTTGATGTTGCAGCTCACCTGCTTCGTTGCGGTCCTCCTTCAACTACTAAAAAACGACAAAGAGTTTTAAAAAACTTTTAAATTAAACTTAATTAAGTATTATTTTGCTTTAAAATTTTTAAATTTGATAATTTAAACCAATTTATCTGGTAATAAGCGGCTGCCAAGATGGCAGAACAAAGCCAAAAACTAAAACTGAAGAGCGTTAGAGCAGGAATCTGCATGGGACTCAGCTAGGCCTGTCAGCCGGTTCTAAGATAAAAAGTTTTAAGGATAAGAAGTATTCGGATAAAAAGTTTTAAGGATAAAAAGTCTTAAGGATAAGAAGTCTTCGGATAAAAGTCTTAAAGGAAATAATCTTTAAAGAAAATTACGTGATTAATACGTGATCCGTAAAACTTATAGAATAGTATTTAATACTTTTATTTAATGTTTGCTCTATTTTTTTCGTTCAATCTGGACAAGCATTTGAATAAATTTGACTTGGCTGTTGTTGATTTTTCACTTTAATCATTAAGTTTTCTGCTGGTTCTCGATCGTAGTTTTTTTTTCTATGAGACGTAACCTCTGTAGCCTGAGAAGTATTCAGTATAAAATGTGCTAAGAAAGTATCCAAAACAGTTCAAGGAGGACATAAAAGATACAGAAAAAGAAAAGATAGGAGGACAGTATAGTGGAGTAGATATGGGTTAAGCTCAAGGACTGTTTGAGACTATCAGAAAATCAAAAGGAATGGAGGAAAGGGGTTGGAGGTCTTACTGTAGTGCCCCAATAGTGTTAAAGAATATAGCCTATAGTCTGACTGACTGACTTAGCCAAAATTGAATAAATGTAAAATATTATTTTTGTATTTTAATAAATTAATAAAATAAATACAATAATATGTTTATAAATGCATATAAACCAATTATGTCTCTACTACAATTCTACTAAGAAATACATTTTTTTCTATTTTAATCACAACTTGACAGACACAGGCCATGTTAGAAAATACGTTAAAAAATTAAAATTGATTGGGGATAATATTGGGATTAATATTTAGAAAATGCTGGGTAATAAATGACATGAACAATAGATGAACACATGAGTAATATTTTATTTAGAAAATATTGAGTTAACTTGAAGTTGGTGAATATTCATCATCATCATCATCTCCTGGTTTTTGTTAAACAGACCAACGTTTCCTCTCTCGAGGGTGGGGCCTGTCTGAAAAGTCTCAATCTCTCTCTCCACTCCTTTCTGTCATGGGCATCAGTGCTGCATGCCCCCAGATATTTGAGGTCTTTCTGCACTACCTCTTCCCACGTCTTCTTTGGCCTGCCTGGTCGTTTTGTTCCAGAAACCTCCATTCTTCTAACCTTGTTGATCCATCCACCATCACGTTCCACATGCCCAAACCACCTCATTCTTCTCGCTTGCAGTACAGCACCAATATCCTGGATTCCCATCATTTTTTGGAGCTCATCTGAACTGATGAAATTTTTTTATTTGATGTTGCACATCCAACGGATCATGGCCCGGTCGTTGCGTTGAAGGCGGTTGATTGTTTCTGTGGTGACAGCCCAAGTCTCAGAGGCGTGTGACATTGTACTCCTCACACATGAGGTGTACACACGACTTCTGGTTGGAAGTGGAAGGTGCCTGTTTGTCAGTAGAGGAAGAAGTTGACGAAATTTTCCCCACGCACACTTGCATCGGGTTATGGCAGCATCCTCACAGCCTCCATCTGCAGACAGCATGTCACCTAAGTAGCAGAATTCAGGAACGACTTCAAGTTTGTCTTTATCAACAAGAACTTCCACAATTGGTCTTCCGTCTATCGGTCGAGCTGTGCCTTGACAGCGGGCACACTTGTAATTTGGGTCTGAGCGGAGGGAGCCTTTAATGCCTGAGCATCTCTTGTGCACCCAGGATGAGCAACCGCTGCATAGAATGGAGTTTTTGCCCGTTCTTTCAAGGCAGACTGCACATGGGTACTTTCCCGATTTCTTGGTCAGCTCTAGATTCGCACCAGATACTAAAATTTTCGTTTTCCCCATATTAACTTTTAAGCCCTTTTTCTTCATTCCATTCTTCCAAATCTCGGTTTGAAGACCTTTTATCCGAAGACTTTTTAGTCTTACAACTTACAACTTACTCTATGGTTTAAGTATTTCTAATTGTACTGCTGTCTTTCTATCCTGATCATACCACTGCCAGTATAACAATAGCCTATATACAATAGCCTCCATAGCCTACACAATTGAATTTTGTGGCTCGCAATGAGTCTGAGACTCTTAGAAAACCTCTCTTCAAACATATGTTGTAGGATTCAACTTTATTTTCATTAATAAAATAACTTTTCACATTTTAATCCCATTAAGTAAGATTTAAAACATAGGAGAACATGCCTATCTGAAGTCCCCTGTGACTAAATCATTTAAAAGAATGCTTTTAAATCTGTTCAATGAAACTCGTTATAGAGTTTGGCAAGTACATACATACTAAATTCAAAATCAAATATAGTAAAAGTGTCTATATATACTTATATATATGTGCTTGGAACTTTTACGGCTAAGGTTTAGGCCTCAAAAGTAAATTTATCGAGATTAAAAAGGCTGAAAAAATAATAAATGAATTTTTTGGTTTTAATTAATTGTTTATTATTTATTTTATAGAATGATTATTTTAAATTTATTTATTTGAGTTTATAAAATATTTATAATTCTATGACTATTTAATTTTTAAAATTCTTTAATTAAATTTATTAAATTTAGTCAACAACATTAGTATAATTTTATATTATGCGTGATAACTTATTTATGATAAACTTATTTATTTTTCATCAAACACTTTTTGACAAGGGAAAATAAAAAATCTCAATGTTTGTGACAATTTCACTGAAAATAGTTTTCTGGTCTATCTTCCTTTATTTTCACATTCCTAATTCATATTTTTGAAGCTGTACCGTGATTTTAAATATATAATTGCTTAAGCACATTCGACAAAAACAAAAACCCTAAACTTAACTCTAACCCTAACTTTAAATTTAACCCTGACCATAACCTTAACGGTTAAGGCTTAACCCTCAAATCATTCTTAACTTTACTAGTGAAAAAATGTTTAATTTAAACGATATAATATTTAGTTTATCAAAAAATTCAACTAAGAATCAAACTCAGATCGCCAGTCAAAGTGTTAACCTCTATTATTAAAGTATATCAACATGGAAACTCTTTAGAATTTGCCAGGGGCGGTGATCTGCTGCAAATCCTGGGGGGTCCTACCCAGCATGGACGATCCTGGGGGGGTCCTACCCAACATAGACGATTTTGGAAAGGTCCTTTTTTTAAATTTTTTGAATCAGGGGTCTAATTCTCAACCATTGGGTATCTTTTTATGCTCCAGTTCGAAAAGAAGTTTTTTTTAAACGAATGACATAAGCTGGATCAACTTCTGAAGTGCGTATTTTTTGTGAAAAGTAACAAGTAACACTTTTGAACATGTTTCGTTTTTTCACCGCCTAGGAGTTATTTTGCAAATCTACAGAAGTTTTATTATAAATTTCAATTTTTCCATGCGTTCTTTGACAGTAAATTAAAAGAGTGTTTTGGTGCACTAATGCAGCCAACACAGCAAAAACAGTTTAATTTCGATAAAGTTACGAAATACAATTTTTTTCAATTCGTTTAATTTTTTTAATTTTTTTGATTTTTTTAAATTCGTTTATTTTTTTTAATTCGTTTAATTTTTTTAATTCGTTTAATTTTTTAAAATTCGTTTAAATATTTAATGACGTTAAAAATTTTAACGGGCGTTAATTGATCAACGCGTAATTAACATAGATCTTATTAATATATAAACCTTGTGTTTCATTCCATGGTTGACGATTATGCATTTATCAAAACAAGGGTTTAAAAAATGTTTATTGAAAAAAGTGGGGGATCCACATTAAGGCGGGCTTTTTCACTGCACAAAAAATGGGGGAGTCCGGATCTCAGAACGCCCCCAGGATCGACTTTTATGGAAATTGCCCTTATAAAGATATAAGAACCAAACGTGAATTTTCACTGCAACGACAAAATTCTAAATTCAATAAAATATAAAATTAATTTAATTTAATTATTTATTATATTGGATTACTTTTTAAAGTATTATGTAAATTTTATACATTTTAAAGTTATAGTTTAAATTACAACACATTCCTGTCTCTAGCCGCAGAATTAAATTAATCGAGAACTTCTGTGACCCAAAGCTCAGCCGCAAAAGATTTACGCTATATATATATGTATAAATTTTTTTGATTTCATAAACGAGAACCTCTAAGTTGAATGAGATTACAAAAGTTGCGAGTATCAGGATGGAAGTTAAACACTTAATCAGATTAGGGAAACCACTACTAATATTTTTCACTTTGTTTTTTTCGTTTTATCAAATTGAATACTATTTTTCATCGAAAGTTCTTGATCAAGACTTGCCATCCAAAAAAACGACGAAGCAGGTTTTTAATTGCTAAATATTGCTATTAAGTTTATTTGTTTAACAGACTTATATTGAAACAATATCAAATTGATAGCTTGCTATTTCTTTGACTAATAATTCGGAAAAAACATTCCACTGGCTTTTTTTATTAGTGTTCTGTATTACTAACAGCCTGACAGACGCAGGCCATCAATCATTCAAATAAATTTCTATAGCGCTCTTTCATCAAATTCAAGCGGCCATGTTACAATGGTTCTGAGAACCATGGTTTTTATGCGCCGAGGCGCCACTTCACACGACATACACATCTCTCAATGCATACGTCGCAAACACCGCATCATATACACTAGGTATGCGATAGTTTACGGCTGCTCGTCAGAGATTCGAACAGGCAACCTTTGAGTCGCAAGTCCGACGTCTGCCAGCTAAGCCATCCCGCTCCCTTAATGATAATGCAAATTTTACATGGTTAAACCAATTATAACAATGTTCTTACTTCTTGAAAATATCAAATCAAATTGAATACATTGTAACATCATGAAAGTAAAAGGAATCTGAACATCGATAACTATCTATAATTTAACGCATAAATACCTAGCGGTTATTTCTCGATTTTTAAAAATTAAGCAAGCACAAAAGCTCCAGTATCATAGTCATAGTTATTTTACTAGATTATGAAACACGGGTCAAGATAACGAGTTTGTCATCTTGACCCGAGCTGCCTGGTTATGAATGTTCATTTATGTTGCCATGTGTGAAGTCAAGTAATTGACAACAAATTATGGTACAATAGGTAGTAAAGGAGGTCTCTCAAGATGAACTGGTTCCTAAGCTGGAACGAGCTTATTTACAGCTTTGCGATATAAATAAATAAAATTATTTTCTATTCATGCATCCGTCTCCTAAGCACATTTTCATGTTGATTTCGTTTCTGAAAATAATTGAAAAACTAATTTATAGAAGAATAGATAAAAAGTTAGAAGATAACGTTTTTCTGTTTTTTTCTCAACATCCGAAAAAATATTTTATTTATTTTATTATTACAAATTAGATGATGCACTACAGTTTCATTATGTGCAAGTAATATAATTAATAATTTAGTGATAAGCCTGTTGTGACCATGGATTTGTTGCATTGTCATAGTTGCCTAAGATGAAACATGAATAGTTGCCTAAGATGAAACGTAGGAAGATATTGTAGCCATTCATAAATCTGTTTCAAGCATCCGTCCATCTAAGGAGATGATAAACTATATAGACTACATAGGGGGAGCGGGGATGGCTTAGATGGTAGACGTCGGACTTGAAACTTAAAGGTCGCCAGTTCGAATCCCTGACAAGCAATCGTGAACTATCATATACCTAGTGTATATGATGCGGTGTTTGCGACGTATGAATCGAAAGATGTGTAAGTCGTGTGGAGTGGCGCCTCTGACACATAAGAACCATGGTTCTCAGAGCCATTGTAACTTGGCCTGCGTCTATCAGGTTGTGAATAATCCAGACCATTAAAAAAATCTGCAAGTATAGTTTCATGAGAACGTGTATTCAGCTTGTCAAGACACATGTGGAAAAACGTGTTTGATTAACTGGCTCAAATAAGATGCGTGAAATTTGCAATTTTTGATCATTTAATAATTTTTTTCTTAAAATGTGGATTACTTTTATGTAATTCTGATAAAATTTAATAGAACCTATTGAATTTTTACAAAAAAATGATAAAATACTATTTTATATTAACTTCAATTATGCTAAAAACAATGCGTTAAAATACTATTAACTTTCGATTAAAATTTTTAATCATTCGATTAACGGCGATTAAAATTATTAATCGTTCGATTAACGGCAATTACAATGATTAATCAAAGAACAGCTATGTTAAAAGGCAATTAGTAAGATGTTATAACATATAGAAAATTTTCAATTCTTAAAAGAACAAATGTTTCTAAAAATGTTTGCCTCACATATCTACTTCCACAAAACACCATGCACAAAGCGCACTTTTTTACTCACAAAATTCAAAAAGCTAGGGCGCCTCATACATGGAGATGTAGCTAGCAAGCTTGAGATCCTCAAGTGAAACTACCAGGCACTCACTCAAATGAATAACTGCTTTGATATACAAATCGAAATAATTAAATTTTCAAACAAATGAATAAATTCTAATTTAATACTTCAAAGAATACATTTCCCTTTGAAGTAACAGTAATAGCATGGACTTTTTAATATTAACCTGAGCCGAAAACTGAACACTGCCTTCATAAACAATATAGTATATTATATACATCGGGAGGCGAGAATTTGATCTACTAGTTTTTCAAAAAAAGGGAAAATTTGAAAATTATATTATAAAAAGGATTTTCTGGTTGAAACATCTCAAATTTCATCGTTTAAGTTAAATTTTGTATTTTTGTTGAACTGAGCGATAACAGTTGTTAAGAAACTATGGAATTATGAAATTTTTTAACTTTTAATTTTTGCTATCACGTATGTGAAATTAAACTCGTTCCCAAAAACCCTTCTTGTTGCGAACTGGAATAGTTCTTGGGCACAGCCTTGTGGATGCCCTTGATAGTTCTCCAAGTACAAGAGGTAGCAACCCCAATCGATTTTTAAAACTTGTTCATTTTTTAAAATTGAAACGTTTAAATTGTAGATTTTTATTCACTGATTTTAAATACGTTAACCAAATTTTAATTTTTTTGCTTGAAAAAAGTTATACCTATTTTAACATTTAAAAAGATCACATTTTTTAAAACCGTTTTTACGTCTATAAAGCAATTCACGGCCCCCTCACAAGACAGAAATATTGTTTTTTTTTCATAACTTTTTCTTCTTCTTATATTGTTGAAAATCACTCATTTAATTTAACTTGATATAAGGAATCAGAATTAAAATTTAAAAGAATGATATCTTTAAAAATGAAAAAAGTTGTTAACATTTTAAAAGCTTCACTAATCGAATAAATCAACTTTTACTTAGTTTATTCTTATTAATTATTATATACTTTTGTAAGGTTTGAAATAATAAGCTAATTGTTTCTGAGAAATCTAAAATTAAATAATTCAGCCTTACATCTATTAACAATGTTCTCAATGAATGAAAAAAACTGTTTAAACACGTTTATTCAATGTGCAAAGGCTGAAACTAATATTTAAAAATTGTTCAATCAACAAAAATGGTCCATTTTACCTACCATAAGAGGGTAATTTTTGGAAAAGAAGTGCTGGAGGTTTCGTTTGAATGAGATTGTGGAATGGTTGTGGCTTATGAAGAACGTTTTGAAAGTTTTGCATATCATCTGAGAGTCCCGATTGGCTTTTAGTCAGTAAAAACTTCATGAAATGACCAAAAACTGAAACCATAAATCTGAACTGTGAAAACGCACTTGCTTACTCCTTATGTCTTCTATCCATACATCCTTACCAGGAAAGCGTGAGTGCTGCCACTGAAGCAACAAAGGTGACACAGGCATTGCCTTACGAGTTCAACCACAGCAGGGTGAAGGAGGAGTCAAGACTGCGCTACAATCTCTCGCAGCTGGAAGAGAGCGTCACGTTTGTGAGTGCCTACTTCGACCTCGGGTCCTTCAAGAAAGGAGGCAATGCCTTCTACACTAACAGTTGGTTCGCATGGTGAATGGATGAAGTGAAGATTGAAAGTTCAAAAAGACTTAATTTTTATAATTTGAAACGAAATCATGAGAACTTTCCAATAAAAAACGAATTACTACTTTTTCCATGTTGTATCAAAAACATTTATTTCACATTTAAAAAACATTTGACTATATTTAAACATTTGACCAAAACTTTTCTGAAAATTGATGCATTCTCTTACCCATCTTTGAGTATAAATATAATGCCAACAAAAGGGGTCGATTCAAATTTCAGAACTATTCATGATATTATTGACTTTTTGTTCGAGGAATTTTGTCTCAGAGATACAAATTCTTCTGTTTGATCTACAGGAACAGTTTATAGTTTTCAATATATTACATGCTTTCAAGAAAAACATGTTTTATTCTGTTTCATGAGAACTTTCCAATTAAAAAACGACTTACCACTTTTTCCAAGTTGTATAAAAACAAAACACAAACTATAAAAAATAAAAAAGAGGTATCAAATTATAGGCCAGTTAGTTTAACTAGTATAACCTGTCAAATAATGGAAAAAGTAATAAGAAAAAGAATAGAACAACATATGAATTTAAATGATTTATTTAGTAAAAGACAATATGGTTTTATTGGAGGACGGTCGACTTCATTACAACTACTAATGGTAATGGATAATTGGACTAGTATTTTAGACAAAGGAGGGGTAATCGATGTTATTTACACTGATTTTATGAAAGCATTTGATAAGGTACCGCATAAAAAATTAATATATAAATTAGAAAATTATGGAATTGGTTATAAAACATGCAGGTGGATAAGTAATTTTCTAAATGATAGGGTACAGAGGGTTAATGTTAATGGTGTTAAATCACAATGGGTAAAAGTAAAAAGTGGCATTCCCCAAGGATCAGTCTTGGGTCCATTATTATTTATTTTATTTATCAACGATCTGCCAGAGAGAGTGAGTTCAAATATATTTATGTACGCTGATGATTGTAAAATATATCAACAAATTAATGAAATAGAGGACCAAACAAAGCAACAAGAAGATATAAACAAAGTAGTGGAATGGAGTGTACAATGGGACCTGAGACTTCATCCGCATAAATGTAAACTATTGCAGTTATACAGAAATAAAAAGGAAGAAAGAGTTTATTCTATGCAGGATTATGAAGGAAGTCAGGTAGTTTTAGAAAATATAGAGTATGAAAAAGACCTTGGTGTAATTATAGACAAGAATTTAAAATTCCATATTCACATACAAAAACAAGTAAATTAAGCTAACCAATTATTAGGGCTAATAAGAAGAACGTTTAAATTTATTGATACAAAAACATTTAGATTATTATTCAAAGGTATAGTTAGGCCCCATCTAGAATACCTTAGCAGTGTGTGGAGTCCTTCGTTGAAGAATCAGATTGATTGCATAGAAGGTGTACAAAGGAGGGCTACAAAAATGCTACCTGGACTAAAAGACAAGACGTACAACGATAGACTTAAAGTAATTAAGTTACCAACATTAAAATACCGAAGACTTCGAGGGGACATGATCGAAACCTATAAAATACTTAATAATAAATATGATAGTAAAATAACGGAAGATATTTTCACACTTAATACAAGGCAATCAAGAGGAAATTCACTACAATTATCCAAAAAACAGTGCCAAATGAATACAATAAATTTTTTTATACTCATAGAGTGGTAACAGTCTGGAATAGCTTGCCTGATGAGATCGTAAAAGTTGAAAATACAGATAAATTTAAAAGAAAATTGGATAAATACTGGGAAAACCATCCCATGATGTACAACTATAAGTGCGACTATGACATAATAGTAAAAAACAATTCAAATACATAAACATAAATATATATTTATTTTTATTATTATTTTTATAACCATTATAGAGGTCAAAAGATCTGCGTGGTTTTAACTCCCTAAACTATAAAAAGATTTTTTCCAAATATAGAACACGTTTAAACAGATTAATTTTTTCTCTTATTCATCTTTATGTATTAATACAAATACAAAAGGATCGTTTCAAATGTCAGAACTTTCTAATGCAAATCTGGAACGTTTGCCTTACGAAAGAATTTAAAAAGATAAAAGCTGATTTCATAGCTGAATTTTAAAAATCATATTTTATAGTATTCCTAGTTTTATATTTATTTCATTTTTGATACATTTGATTACATATTCAAATGAATCATTTTTTTCGAATAATACCAAGTTTCTACATTTTAAATCTTTAAATATTATTCTCTTTTTGACGATAAAATTCAGAATGCGTCTTATACATGGTGTTGAAAAAGACAACATCAATAGAGTACTGAAGCGGAAGCATTCATCTCTTTGCAGACTAACATTCTATCCTTCATTAAATCCCAATAACTTCCCAAGTTGAACATTCACATTTATCTAAAGGTTACTGTGGTTTAAAAATCTTAACTTATAATTTATGAACTCCAATCTATATATGTACGATTAATTATCGGTCTCTTTAGAGGAGCCCACTGTTTTCAGTTATATAATCCTCTTTCTAGTTCTTCTTCAAAGCGCTCTTCTTTTTCCAGACACATACAAGAACTGGATGTTGATCTTCAAGAGATTGCGCATCAACCTCATCATCTACCTCGACAACTCCGTCTTTGAGGCGTTCCTCCAGGGACTGCGCAGTGGGATGATGGAGCAGACCAGGATCGTCAAAGTCGAGAGACAAAACCTGACGAGTTTCAAGTACAAGGAAGTTATTGCAAAGATCTTCAAACAGAAGGGTTACCCACAGCACCACCCAAACACTGTCCTCCCCGAGTATTCGTGCGCCATGCACGCCAAGTACGAGTTGATGCGGAGGTCAATCGAGCAGAACCCCTTCAAGAGCAGGTACTTCGCGTGGCTTGATGTGGGACTCTTCAGGGACATGGTTTCCGACAAGTCACAGGCTCTCTTTTCGCTCACTTTGCCGCCCAATTTGCCGCCCAAATTCAACTCAAGCTGCATATCGTACACACGAGTTACCCCCAGACAACCTAAATTGACTGTAAAAGACATCGTTTACAACAACAATTATTGGGTGTGTGGCTGCTACTTCGTAGGCTCTGTTGAGACAATGTACAAGTAAGTTTTTTGCTTTTAACAACATTAAAAATTACTACACACACACACACACACACACAAACACACACACACACACACACACACACACACACACACACACACACACACACACACACACACACACACACACACACACACACACACACACACACACACACACACACACACACACACACACACACACACACACACACACACACACACACACACACACACACACACACACACACACACACACACACACACACACACACACACACATACACACACACACACACACACACACACACACACACACACACACACACACACACACACACACACACACACACACACACACACACACACACACACACACACACACACACACACACACACACACACACACACATACACAAACACACACACACACACAAACACACACACACACAAACAAAAAAACACACACACACACCTACACAAACAAACAAACACACACACACGCACACACACAGATGGACAGCAGAATACGAGGAAGGTGTGAGGTGGATGGTGAGCAGACAACTGATGAGCACGGACCAGCAGGTGATCTACACTCTCTTCAACTACAACCTCTCCAGCACCGATCTGCAGCTCTACGTTTCGAACGGGTCTTTCAACGAATGGTTCCACTTGGGATACATCTCCCGAGCTTTTAACCTTTCCTGAATAAGATTGTATTGCTTTTTCAACATATTTCAAAAATCTGTACTTTGAAAAATTAAATCCGGACTGTGGCTTCCATTATAATTGGCATATTTATTTGAAGCAGTTTTCAAGTTTTTCAAATAATTTCACTGGCTCTGTCTAAGTGCCTCACACTGTGAACTCTCGAATCCTAATGCCACAAACCTTGAGAACTCAGACTTTGCCATAGTGAAAATAGGCCACTAAAGTTTCTTTTTGGTTCGCTTAACGCTAGCTTTGACCAATTTATCGCCGCTTCCCGAAAAAAATTAAAATGAATTTTGCAGTTAGATTTGCATAATACTTTGTTTTTGATAATAACTCAAACAAAATGTAAAACAATTGCTTCGTAAGTTTTATTGAAGTAAAATATTGCGTTAGCCATTTTGGCAGCCGTTCAAATAAATTTGTGGAATAAACGGTTTTGGGTATAGTATATTGAAATTTTAGAAACTTAAGTCTAAATAAAAATTACATTTAATTGATTAAAATGTTTTTTTGTGTGAGTGTTGGTTGTTTTGAATCTGTCAAGGAATGGCCGCAGCAGACCAAGATGGCCGCAGGGAATCAAGTGAGCTGCGATATAAAGGAAAATTCCTTCCATAGCAGCAGCAGTTCCAGTGCTGGCAAGGACTTCTCCTTCACCCTCTTTCGCAGCTTCGGCACCAGTGGCAAGACAGAAAATTGAGAAGAAAGATGATTGTGTTTTGTTGTTTTGAAGATGATGTCTTGATGATTGTGCTGTCGTATGAGTGTTGGTACTGTGGTGATGATTGAATTTTTTATTGGTGGAGATAGTGATTTTTGGCGGAGATTGTCATGGTGGTGTGGGTGAAGTTGGACTATTGAGGTTGAATATTTGTTTTTTATATATTTAAATTGATATATATATATATATATTTATTTATTTATTGGTAGTGGTATAAAAACCGTTTTATTAAAATTTTTTATTTGAAAGCTCTTTTAAATTAGATTAAGAAGCGCTATATAAATGCCTGTGATTGATTGATTGATAAACGCAACGTGAGCAGAAAATGTGAACTAATTCCATATTAAATAAAATGGTTTAAACCGCATTCATCAAAACAGAAATAAATGTCGTTAATTAAAAATATTTCCAAAAAGTTCAAAATTATAATTATTTAATTAGTTAGAATAAAAATTTTAATTAGTGTTATTAAACGAAAAAAACATTAAATATGAATTCCAACAGAACACTCATCACACCAATAAACTGTAACGCTGTTGCACTGACGACGCCAAGTATTTGTGAAACATACATCCGAATAATCAACAACAAAAACGACTTTTCACCCTTGGTGGAATGTTAGTTTTGAAGCACAAAATTCTCTAAACACTACCTATATTTTAAATATTGGATGAAATGAGATGAGGCTGCTTTACAGATACACTTTTTCTTTTTTTATTGTCAAATCTTTTCGCATTGGAAATTACTCGAAAGAGTAACTAGCACGTTATCTAGCCATTGAACTGCTACTATTTATTTATTTTATAAAATATTTTGTTCTAGAAACCATGGGCGGCTATTTGCGACAAATCTTGGGAGGGGGTCTTAACCAGCATAAACGGTGTCCGGACAATTCGTCGCAGAACAATTCGTCGCAGAACAATTCGTCGCTGGACAATTTGTCACAGAACAATTCGTCGCCGGACAATTCGTCGCAGAACAATTTGTCGCATGGACAATTTGTCGCCAAAATTTGAAATGAACTGATATCAGTCAGTCGGGAGAGAGCTCCATCACGTGTCGAGTGGGAGTTTACTTCAGTTTTTCACGTCTCGACATACGTGTTTTCTTGTTCGACCAACAACACCCTAACTTATTTAATTCATCTTCAAAAATACGAAATGGGATTTTCGGAAATAAGCCTATACTTCTACAAGCAAAATCTTCGGGTTTTTGATGAGTGGATATCCATAGATCGAATTAAAACAGCTCGAGCATTTATTAAGTAATCGCAATAAACACAATGAAATTTAATATTTAACTAGAAGAAAATGTTTCGGTAAGTAGTCCTATAATAAAAGTGATTAACCAAATTGATGTTGTGGCTGCATCCTCTCAAGTAATCGAGTGATGATCGATTCTCGTAATCGAGCACAACAGTGCGCAGTCGAATATTGAGATCTCGATACTTCTTTTGAGAGGAGGTCCTTCGCCAGCAAGAAGACGCTCGATGATCATTTGGTTGTTGCTCTGTTCCTTCTGGAGTTTGACTGCTAACCTCGGCAGAGTTGGATGCGCAATTTGAACTGACCGTGCAAATGCACTGTGCCATCCTTCCACTGTGTTGTTTGTCTATGCTTCCGAGTACGGTTTCCAAAATATCCCAAAGAATTGTTCATAGTCCGGCATGGTTTTATATAGGAGTCCTCGTGAAGATCACAGAACAATCAAGAAAACAGTTTGTGTGTGTGTAACTGTAATAATAATAATAATAATAACAACAGATTTCCTGGTTGATTGATTTATGAGTGACATAAAGACTAATTGTTCGAAAGACATCTCATGAGAAGGAAGTGAATCTAAAACCTTTTTAGGAAATATCTAAACTCCACTTTAAAATTAACCTGATACAAATATCACTGATACAAATATCACTGATACAAATATCACTGATACAAATATCACTGATACAAATATCACTGATACAAATATCACTGATACAAATATCACTGATACAAATATCACTGATACAAATATCACTGATACAAATATCACTGATACAAATATCACTGATACAAATATCACTGATACAAATATCACTGATACAAATATCACTGATACAAATATCACTGATACAAATATCACTGATACAAATATCACTGATACAAATATCACTGATACAAATATCACTGATACAAATATCACTGATACAAATATCACTGATACAAATATCACTGATACAAATATCACTGATACAAATATCACTGATACAAATATCACTGATACAAATATCACTGATACAAATATCACTGATACAAATATCACTGATACCAAATATTCACTGATACAA
>OX030964.1:645074-670074 GCA_943735955.1 Piscicola geometra
CCAATAACTGTTATTCCCGTTTTTCCCGTTCCCGATTTATAAGTTGATTCCCGTTCCCGTCTTTTCCCGTTCCCGATTTGAATGTTGATTCCCGTTCCCGTCCCGAAAACCTATTCTCGGTTCCTGACTTTTCCCGTCCCGAAATTAATTTTCATTCCCGTTCCCGCGGGTACCCGGTCAGATCGGGTACCCAGTCCGACCTCTAATACAGAGATAGACAGTTTTTGTTTTGTGTGACGAATTGTCCTGCAACAAATTGTCCGCGACAAATTGTCCGCGACAAATTGTCCGCGACAAATTTGTCCGCGACAAAATGTCCACGACGAATTGTCCTGCGACGAATTGCCCTAGAACCGCATAAACGATCCTGAGGGCTCCGGATTTCTCTTCTCCCCACTTGAAAAACATTTCAAAACTTTTTTTGATACGAATATTGCAGTAAGCAAAGAATAGTTTGGTTTTAGAAAGCTGTCACTATAACTAAAAATTAGGGTGCCAATGATAATAAACATTTGGATTTTTAAATCTATTGAATTTATTTTTGGTTCCTTTCATATTTAAAAATCTTTGAATAGTTTCAAGTGATTATTTGAATATTTACCAGTGGCGCCACACCATGAGAGTTCCTAAATACTTAAAATATTCAGAAACATTTCTTCATCTTTTTTATATTGAAAACAGAGTTATTTAAAAAAATAACGAGCTTGAATTTATTCAGAAAACTTTTTTTAAAATCAAAGACATTATTAACCCTTAAACACCAAACGGGCTGATTCGACCCATACCATTATTCAATCGCTCACTTTGTTTTTAATTTTAAAGTTATTTCGTTGTAATTTTATGACTTTGTCTAATATTTTTATTGACAATCTAAAACACTTTTCAGATCTAAAATATCATTTATAGTTTCGGTTTAACAGCCTTAACAATTTTAGAAACGTTCGCGACCGTATGGGTCGAAACGACCCATGAAATGAATAACACGAATTGAATAGCTTAAGTTACATTTTTTGGGAGAATTTTTTCACAATCACAAAAACTAACCTTTTATTTATTCATAGTTACGAGTCAAGTCAGGTTGAGACCTTGCTACTAGTACCACGTAACCTAGTGCAACCTGTGTCATGGTCGAGTGGCCGGCGACTAAACTGACCCCCCAACATCTTGTGACGATGAATCGGACTTTTTGGTGTGGAGGGTATCTGGGTTACCCAACAGCACGAAGATCAAAAACTGATAAAGGGCGGATGAACACATTTTTAGTGTCAACGACCAACCCAGGAGCAGTGGGCAGGGGTCTTACCTGTACGGAAAAGCAAGACATCCCCACTCTACCACTAGTCCAGGGAACACCTTAGACAAGTGCTATTACCCTTTCAGTCTCCCAGCCAGGGTTACGGCCCTGCTGCCTTGCAGATTAGGTTTTGGCTAATTTCAAATCCAGAGTCGGAGTCCCTAAGGCGGTTTAACTTTGCTCACAAAGTCATTCCAGCAACTCTTGCGACGCTGATGGTTCCAAGATGTATCGGCTTTGCCTTTCCCTTGGACTCACTATCAAGCGTGGAGAGGGGGGGTCTGCTGCATGGGCTACAACTTACCTTCCATAGTATTTAGCCCAAGCTTACGCCCTGGAGAGGTCACTCCAGCTTCGCTGAAAGCGTTGAACAGTGATGTCCGAAAGACTGCAGTTATCAACGATGAACTCGTGAAACTCCAGGTCGACATCGCCACACTGCAGGAGACTCAGCAGGCTGATTTTCGAAATCTTAGAGAAAAAGATTTCACATTTTTTTGGCAAGGGAAAAGTGCTGAACACAACAGAGAACACGGCGTTGGTTTTGCAGTCTGGAAACATCTGCTGGGGATGAGAGAACCTCGCCAATGCACCAACCCTTAACGCAACGAGTGATTCCAAAGACGATTTCTATGACCAGCTAGATTCGCTTTTCAACAAAATCTCTAAAGAAGAACAATTAATACTGCTAGGTGACTTTAATGCAAGAGTGGGTGATGATCATTACTCTTGGTCCCCATGTCTTGGTAAATTTGGTGTCGGAAAGATGAATGAAAATGGACAGCGACTCTTGGAGATGTGCTCATATCACAATCTCAGCATCACCAACACTTTTTTTCAGACGAAACCACAGCATAAAGTTTTGTGGAGGCACCTACGATTTAAACACTGGCACCAGCTCGACCTGATCATCATCCGGCAATCTTCTTTGAAAAGTGTACTACATACTCGCACCTATCACAGCGCTGATTGTGATACCGATCATTCTCTGGTCTGTTGCAATACAATACAATACAATACAATGACGAGTATTATTAACGTCGCGTAAACCGGGTCGGGCTCAAGACCACTGATTGCAAACTGAGACTCCAGCCCAAGAAAGTTCACCGGTCCAGGCCTGAAGGAAACCCCCGATTCGATGGGAGCAAAACAAACCACCCAGACAAAGTGGCACAGTTTAATCAAGATCTCTTGGAACTGTTCCATCTAAAACCTCCTGATTGAACAGCCAAAGAACGTTGGGACCATATCAGGAAAACGGTTTACAAGGCTGCGTCTAAAGTCTTTGGAAAGAGGCAGAACAAAAACAGCGATTGGTTTGAAGCCCACTCCTTCACACTCACTCCAGCTATAGAAGAACGCCGCAGAACTCATCTGGAGTACAAGCTACATCACAGCCAAAAAAGTCTACAGGCTTACAGATCCTCCAAGAGTGCAGTTCAGAAATTAGCAAGAAAATTCGCTAATGACTACTGGCTTCAGCTATGCCACAAGATTCAACAATCATCCGATACTGGAGACATCAAGGGCATGTACGACGGCATTAAAAGAGCCACAGGTCGCACTATGAAGACCATAGCCCCACTTAAGTCTGTCACTGATCCAATCATAGACGATAAGTGCAAGCAGATGGACCACTGGGTAGAACACTACTCCGACCTATACTCCAAGCAGAATCACGTGAGTGATGAAGCCCTTGCCGCAGTTGAAACTCTTCCACTCATGGTGGAACTAGATGAAAAGCCCAGTGTTACAGAATTAAAGAAGGCCATTGAAAGTTTGTTTTCAGGGAAAGGTCTAGGGGCTGATGGCATACCACCAGAAGTCATCAAATGCGGTAGCACAGTCTCCTCTGCCAGTTCTGGAAAGAAGGACCTGTACCTCAGGACATGAGAGACGCAAAAATAATCACTTTATACAAGAACAAGGGCGAGAGAAGTGACTGCAACAACTACAGAAAAATATTTCTCTGCAGTGACGTGGGCAGTGTTCGCGTTATGTTAATGAGCTAAAAGTGTGTTTTCTCAGAAAACGTCATTTTCAACATGTAAAGTACCTTTATTTAAGTAACGATATTTTGAAACTAAATAAAATTATTATTAAAAAATAGATAATGCAATAAACTTTTTAATACATTTAATTTCAATAATTTATTTTACTTTTTTTTATCTAAAATTAAACGATTCAAACAAAGAGTATACGATTTCAGGAAATGCTGTTAAACAACGGCACCTCGTATACTTTTTCATTTATTAATTACGCTAGTGAAGGAATTTATTGATTTTAAAAAATGATACATTTTAAAATTAAAAATTGAATTTTCCACATTTTGTGATATGAAGCTAATCTGTAAGTTGAAATCAACTCTCACAAATTTCGTTTTAGTGGTTAAACTCGCATAACATCTACAAAATAACATATTTTTTAAAGAAGCACCTTTTTATGAAAATGTATGTTATATATCTTTTAAATAAAAATTAAAAAAATTCATTTTATTAATTAAATTATTTACCTTTTAATTTATTACTTTTGACATACCAGGACATTTAAATTTTAAAAGCCACCGCTTGCGCGTCGTTGTCTTTCCTTTAGTCACTAAAGTTTAGTGACTAAGTAACTAAAGTAAACTAAAGTTTAGTCTTTTAGATCTACGAGTTTGAAACTCTTTACATATTTTAGTTAAAATGAATTCTAATCCATAAAAATGCGATTAGTTATTTTAAAATGCGATATACAGAACTTATACTATCTTCAAATTTTAAGTCTCACCAGCAAAAGAAGTTTTAGAACTATATAAATACAAACTGAAATAGTGGCTGGAACAGACACTGACTAGAAAAAGATGAATTTTAATCTTCGTTTAATTAATAAAAGTTCAAAACAAAATAAAAACTTTATTGAAACGTAAATCTCTGAGTTTGAGTTAAGAAACGAAAGGGTCATTATTCTGTTTTAAATGTTACAAAATATATAAAATGCACAAAAGTTCATAATAGTTTTCATTTTTTATTCTTTATCCAAAAATCTTTTTTCAGAGTCACTCAATCGCAAAAAAGCTTATTATTAAGAAGTCCATGCTTTTACAGACTCGAATGTTGTTGACAACTCTTAATGTTGAATAAACTGTCTTAAAAACTGTGTTTGAAAACTTAAATTTTTTTTTAAATTTTAATTAAATTTATTAAAAATAAAATTAATTAAATTTTATTACATACATATTGCAAGTTTAGACTCAATAAACGTTTATTAGTGCAAAAAGAGACTTTTTTCTCTATGTAATGTCTTTCAAACGCTATAACTTATGTTTTTTTGAAGATAAATACATTTTTTTAAAATGCTTTGTTTCTTTTTAGAAAAGACATATACATGAGAAGTTTGAATAAATTTAGTTATTTAAAACTCAAGTTATAGTACAAAATAGTACTTTTATGCCTTCCACACGGGTCCGTGCGCACCGCCTATATTTTTAATGATATGCAATGGTAACTCGATGCATGAAAAGTTAGCATTAAAAGTGACATAAGTTCTGAACGGGTCAAAATTAAATAAAAAAATTTAACGGCATTCAATTTCTTTTATCATATTCTAATTTTTGAATATTTTTTTAAAAATATTAATAAGGTTTGAAAAATCGACCGGCATTGCTAATGTGTAGTCCTAAAAAGATAACAGAAGATTGCTGATAGGGTGTATCCAGAATCACAAGCTGGGTTCCGCGCAGAAAGGTCAACTATAGATATGATCTTCACACTCAGACAACTGCAAGAAAAAGGCAGAGAACAACACAAATCCCTTTTCTTAGCTTTCATAGACCTGACCAAAGCGTTTGATCTTGTCAGTAGGGATGGACTCTTCAACATTCTGGCAAAGATTGGCTGCCCACCAAAGCTCCTGAGCGTGATAAAGTCGTTTCATGAAAATATGAAAAGCACTGTGCAGTACGATGGGTCGACATCAAGTGCTTTTGAAATCCGCAGTGGCGTCAAACAAGGCTGTGTTCTCGCTCCCACTCTCTTCGGCATCTTCTTCGCTGTTATGCTGAAACGTGCCTTTGGAGCATCAACAGAAGGTGTATATCTTCACTCCCGATCAGACGGCAGTCTTTTCAACCTGGCTCGTCTGAAGGTAAAAAGCAAAATACGAAAAGTGACGATAAGAGACATGCTGTTTGCGGATGATGCAGCACTGGTCACCCACACTGAAACAGAACTGCAAAGACTGCTCGACAGGTTTTCCAAGGCATGTGATGAGTTTAACCTACAAATCAGCTTCAAGAAAACACAGGTGATGGCACAGCATGCCGAACGACCTCACATCACTATCAACAAAATTGCTCTGGAAGTCGTCAGCCAGTTTACCTACCTTGGTTCGACAATCACTGATGACTTCTCACTAGTTGCAGAACTGAACCAGAGGATCGGCAAGGCTGTCACCAAGAGTTTGGAGCAACAAGATGCTGGCAATAAAGACAAAGACAGCTGTGTACAAGGCATGTGTTCTGAGCACTCTTCTTTACGCCAGTGAATCCTGGACACTATATGCATACCAGAAAAAAGATTGAGCGCTTTCCACATGCGGTGTCTTCGACGCATGCTCGGAATCTCATGGCAAGACCGCGTCACAAACAACGAGGTGTTGGCGAGGGCAGCCATTTCAAGCATGACCCCTCTTCTTCGTCAAAGACGTCTCCGATGGACATGTACGTCGGATGGATGATGGCCGACTTCCCAAAGACGTGCTATTCGGCGAGCTTGCCTCAGGTTGGAGAGCAACTGGCAGGCCATACGTTCGCTACAAGGACGTCTGCAAGCGCGATCTCAAGTCTACAGAGATTGACGTCAGCACCTGGAAATCGCTTGCTGAAGATAAAAGCAGATGTAGGCAAGCTGTGCGCATGGCACTAGAGGCGGGGGAAGCAAAGATCATCAGCTTGCCAGTGAAAAGCACTCTCGCAGTCGAACTGAGCTTTTTGTGTTCAAGCTGTAGCAGATAGAGTCTGCTTGGATGGCCACAAAAGACGCTGTACAGGGAATCGTCGGCTTGCCAGTGAAAAGCGCTCCCGCAGAAAAGAAAAACAGCAGCCACCAACAACCAGCAGCGAAAAGTTCTCTCCGTCGCAAGTCCATTGTCTTCCTAGACTGAAGGACGCCAACAACAGTTAGCAAAATTAATACTTAATGGACATTTTCGACAACGTTAGATAGTTTTGTTTTGAATGCATTTTCTGCATCACAAAAGACTACCTGTCTTGGCTGATTAGTTATATTATTTTGTGTATTAAAAACATTTTTGTGAAATAATGAATTTGATTTTTCCTAAAAATGGGAAAAATAAATTATGGTTTAGAAACTATGTATTGAGGCGCTGAGTTGATGCATTCCTCTTACGACTAAAATCCTCTTTTAATTATGATAATATTTAGTTATCGGAATTAAATCCATGAACGGCGATAACGTTCAAGTGCCAGAATTGAAATTAATAAAAAGAAGAGCTAAACATTTGTTGCGACATACGGCTCTAATCGAGTCTTATAATTGACCGCCTAAATTAATTTTTCGTTAAAAAATTGATACTTGTTTTCATGAACTTTATTACATAAAGTCTTTATGACATAAAGTTTTCTCAGTATGTGAAATTAGTCTCTTTTACATCTTCAATTTTCTAAGTTGAGTCTTGCTAGATGCTTTAAAAGGCTGAATATGTTGACGAAGGAGTACAGGATCTGTCTGCCCATGACTGTGGAGGAGTACCGCATTGCCCAGCTCTACATGATCCAGGTGCACTTGCTTCATTACATTGACATAACGTATAGTTCATAAACTGGAAATTTATTTGAGACTATTGTATTTAAAGCAATATGATATGTATTGAAGTACTTGTGAAATAATTTCTTCTAATCTTGAAACTTGAAAATTGTGAATGTCAGAAAAAGAGTAGAAATGAGTCGAGTGGGACAGACAGTGGAGTGGAGATCCTGATAAATGAGCCGTACTCAGACGGGCCAGGAGGCAAGGGCCAGTACACGCACAAACTCTACCACATCGGCAGTCACCTGCCCAGTTAGTTATTGGATGGTTGTTGTGGTATTTGGATGATTACTGCTAATTATTAACCCGTTTTTGCTAGAATTTCTTATTTTTACAATTTTTCTTTCACAATACATCTTTTAGTGTCAGGTCAGGTGAGAGAACCTGCTACTAGTACCACGTAAACTAGTACAACCTGTGGCGTGGTCGGATGGGCAGATGGAGTTCATCAGCCCAGCAAGGCAGTCCATCTAAAGGGAAGGAAAACCCTGACTCAGCAACCTCCACGGCCCAGTGGCTATATTCAATTTTGGAATGGGCTACGGGAGTCAACCCAGAGAGAAAATCAAAGGATTCTCAGGCTTCCTTAAAGTCTGTGTTGGCTGCGAAGGGCATCCAGCCGTCAAACCTGCTACAAAAATGAAAAGTCTCAAAAGAAATAAAACGATAGACAGTGCTGGCTACCCAGGCGTAGTCAGTAGTGTCTCCGGTTGTGGAGCTCTGGGGCGTGGAGCTTCAGGATCGGGCCGTGCAGGCGAAGTAAGCGAGCGCCCAACAAGGTTTCGTGCCGGAACCCTAAATGTAGGCATGTTGAAAGGAAAAGTAGGTGAAGTGGTGGAGACGTTGAGTAGGAAGAGGGTAGACGTGTGCTGTCTCCAGGAAGTGAGAAGTGTTGGTTCAGGGGTGAAAGTGGTGATAGGGAAGGATAGTAGTTACAAGTACTTTTGGTCTGGGAACGAAAGAGGTTTTGGAGGTGTTGGTTTAATGGTTGCAAAAGCGTGGTGGGAGAAGATAATTACAGTAGACCGGGTCTCAGATCGAGTCATCATCATGCGAATGATAATAGGCAAGACGATATTTGCTTTTGCGTGCGTATACGCCCCTCAATCTGGACTCAGTTTGGCAGAAAAAGACAGTTTCTACCAAAAGCTACAGTCGGCTATCGCCATCATACCAACCACAGAAGAACTATTTGTATGCGGGGACTGGAACGGACATATTGGCTGTGATTCCAGTGGTTACAGAGAGGTCCATGGCGGGCATGCAATAGGTGAGCGAAACACTGAAGGCAAAAGAGTCCTGGAATTCGCGGTGGCAAACGAGCTACTTGTCGGAAACTCTTGCTTCAAGAAGAAGCCTCGCCACCTGGTGACCTACCGATCAGGACCGGTCCAAACCCAGATTGACTTCATTCTGTTCCGACGAGCTTTCAGAAAGCATGTTTCAAATGTGAAAGTCTTTCAGAATGAGGAATGTGCTGCCCAGCATAAACTGGTTGTTGCGGACTTCAAGCACCACAAGCCACCGACAACTAGGCGAAAGTTTGCGCCTAGCATAAAAGTGTGGAAACTCCGTAAGGCAGCAACCCAGGCAGACTTTGGGGAAGTTTTCGCGGCCAACACACAAGTCAAGACATGCTCCAATTCAGTGGATGAACTCTGGCTTTCTCTGAAAGACAAACTGCTAGATACAGCGAAGCAGGTGTGTGGCGTTACCTCAACGCACCGGTGGAAGAAGCAGACGTGGTGGTGGAATGAGTCTGTAGAAAGTGCCGTGGCTGAAAAACGCAGATGTTTCAAGGCATGGAAAGATGGTGGCAGCCGTTCAGATTACAACGCTGCAAAACGTGCCTACAAACAAGCTGTCCAGATCGCTATGTGTGCTGCAGAGAAAAAAGTTCTCAGTTCCATCAATCCGAAAACAGCAGAAGTCTTTCGTCTCGCTCAACAGATGCGACGAGAAAATCAAGACATAATCGGAGAGCTGCCAGTAAGAAATGATGCTGGCGAAATGTCATTGAGTGAGAACTCAAAGAAAGAGGCCTGGAAGGAGCACTATGAGCGTCTTTTGAACCTAGAGTTCCCATGGTGCCCTGAGGATCTGCTGGTGGAAGACCCAGTTGAAGGACCAAGTGTGCCGATCACCACAGAAATGATCTTGAAAGCCCTTGCAAAGATGAAAAATGGCAAGGCAGCTGGTCCGTCCGGCATTGTTGCTGAGATGCTCAAGTCTGCTGGTCTATAGGGTGCCATCCTAGTACGTGACCTTGCTGAGTGCATCATCTCAGAAGGGAAGATCCCCACTGAATGGAAAAAGAGTTTCATTGTGAACCTCTACAAGGGGAAAGGAGATGCTCTCGACAGGAACAACTACAGGGGCTTGAAACTGATAGAGCAAGTACTCAAAGTACTGGAGCGCGTGATAGAAGACCTGATCAGGATCCGTGTGAAGATCGACGAGATGCAGTTTGGCTTCATGCCAGGGCGTGAAACAACAGATGCCATCTTCATCATCCGTCAGATCCAGGAAAAGTACCGGGCTGCCAACAAACCACTCTATTTAGCTTTCGTCGACCTTGAGAAGGCGTTTGACCGTGTCCCAAGGAAGGTGATATGGTGGGCATTACGTAAACTCGGTATCGAGGAGTAGCTGGTGAGAGTGGTGCAGTCTATGTATTCGGAGGTGAAAAGCAAGGTAAGGGTTGGTGAAACTTTCAGTGACGAGTTCGAAGTGGGTGTCGGAGTGCATCAAGGTTCTGTCCTAAGCCTTCTATTATTCATCATCGTGCTAGAAGCGTTATCTATAGAGTTTCGCACTGGATGTCCATGGGAGCTGTTGTACGCAGATGAGTTTGTAGCCATAGCTGAATCACTGGACGAGCTGCTTCTTAAGGTCAAGATATGGAAAAATGGAATGGAGAAAAAGGGCTTAAAAGTTAATATGGGGAAAACGAAAGTTTTAGTATCTGGTGCGAATCTAGAACTGACCAAGAAATCGGGAAAGTACCCATGTGCAGTCTGCCTTAAAGGAACGGGCAAAAACTCCATTCTATGCAGTGGTTGCTCATCCTGGGTGCACAAGAGATGCTCAGGCATTAAAGGATCCCTCCGCTCAGACCCAAATTACAAGTGTCAAGGCACAGCTCGACCGATAGACGGAAGACCAATTGTGGAAGTTCTTGTTGATGAAGACAAACTTGAAGTCGTTCTTGAATTCTGCTACTTAGGTGACATGCTGTCTGCAGATGGAGGCTGTGAGGATGCTGCCATAACCCGATGCAAGTGTGCGTGGGGAAAATTTTGTCAACTTCTTCCTCTCCTGACAAACAGACACTTTCCATTCCAACCAGAAGTCGTGTGTACACCTCATGTGTGAGGAGTACAATGTTACACGCCTCTGAGACTTGGGCTGTCACCGCAGAAACTATCAACCGCCTTCAACGCAACGACCGGGTCATGATCCGTTGGATGTGCAACATCAAATCAAAAGATCTCATCAGTTCAGATGAGCTCCAAAAAATGATGGGAATCCAGGATATTGGTGCTGTACTGCAAACGAGAAGAATGAGGTGGTTTGGGCATGTGGAACGTGGTGGTGGATGGATCAACAAGGTTAGAAGAATGGAGGTTTCTGGAACGAAACGACCTGGCAGGCCAAAGAAGACGTCGGAAGAGGTGGTACAGAAAGACCTCAAATACCTGGGGGCACGCAGCACTGATGCCCATGATAGAAAGGAGTGGAGGGAGAGATTGAGACTTTTCAGACAGGCCCCACCCTCGGGAGAGGAAAAGTTGGCCTGTTTAAAAAAAAAACCAGGAGATGATGAATACAATTAATTGATTAAAAAAGCAAAAAATATTTTGATATGATGAAAAATGTTCTTTCTAGAACCAAAAATGTAAAAGTTCCAATAATGAAGCACTGAGAATGAACGGAGTCAAATTTAACAATGAATCAAGTGTTTTGTTATCAAAACATTTTATAGATTGTTTTTTTACATATTTTTATTCATTGAATATTAAAATAAAATAAGTTAAAAAAATAAATAAGTTAAAAAAATAAATAAGTTAAAAAAATAAATAAGTTTAAAAAATAAATAAGTTAAAAAAATAAATAAGTTAAAAAAATAAATAAGTTAAAAAAATAAATAAGTTAAAAAAATAAATAAGTTAAAAAAATAAATAAGTTAAAAAAATAAATAAGTTAAAAAAATAAATAAGTTAAAAAAATAAATAAGTTAAAAAAATAAATTATTAAAAAAAATTAAATTAGTATATCTTGTATGAAATGTTTTAAAGCATTGTTGCCACATTCTAGTGTGTTCTTTTTGCAAAGAGCGCACCTGGTTTGCTTTCTGCTGAAATTAAACAATGTTCTAGCTTATCAAACCTAACAGGACTTTTCACAGGCTTGCCATTTTTGGGTCTTGCACTACCTGAGAAGGAGTGGCATACCATCAGGAAGCTTTTTTGCTTTGCGTTTATAACGCCATTCTGAATGTTACGTTCATAGTTACTCAATATATATACCCATGCTTCAATCACCCATCAGTAAAACCCATTCTTAAGGAGCAATTCGCCTTTCGCCCGACAGGATCACCTACTTCCGCCACCATTTCCATCACATCTATCATCACTTCACTTCTTAAAACCAACAGCCATGTTCACTTTATTGCTCTTGACTTTACTAAAGCTTTTGACACTCTTGATCACCATACCCTCATCTCCAATCTTGCACTTCTTCCTCTTGATGACAACATATGTAACCTTCTCATTTCATTCCTTTCCAACCGATCACATTTCACCATTTATTTAAATCAACTTTCTAGTATCCTTCCCATCAACTCTAGCGTGGTCCAAGGTTCAGTTCTTGGTCCATCTACCTTTATAATCAACGCCTTTTCACCTCAACCATATCACCTTTCTAATAAAATATTAAAATTCGCTGATGACACTTATCTCATTATTCCATCATCTAACACCCACACCATCCAATCAGAGCTTGAATCCCTCTCTAAGTGGGCCAAGCTCAGTAATCTCTCACTTAATCTCAAAAAATCATTTGAACTTGTAGTCCATAATAGTCATAAACGCATCACACCACCAGCTTTACATCCTTCCATTCAACGCACTAACAAACTCACTATCTTAGGTATCACCTTCACTGACACCCTTAACATTTCACCACACATAGATCATTTTATCAAAAAATGCTTTCAAACTTTTCATGTCATCAAAACAATCCGTTCCCATGGACCCTTTGGTGCCAAACTCTTTGACATCACTGAGTCCCTCATCATCTCTCACCTTAAATATGCATTTTCTTTTTGGTCTGGTTTTGCTAATCAGCAACAAATCAAGCAACTTCAGTCCTTTATTAAAAAACTAATTAGACTTAACTACCTTCCCTCTCACTACCCATCTATCACTGCTATTTTTACCACTTCAGACAATAAACTATTTTTAAAAATATCCACCAACTCTGACCACGTTCTTCACCAAATTCTACCTCTTAAAACATCTTCACATAACTTAAGACCCCGTAAGCACAATTTCAATACACCAATATATAACACGTTTGAAAGCAAAACATTCCCCCCTCGTCTTCTGAAACATCTCATTCTATAGTTTATATTTATATTATCATTCCTGATTTGTATTACTTATTTATTAATTATCATATTCACCATATCCTTGGTCGAGTTGTCTGATTTTAATCCATTATCATTTGCATTAGAATCTAATAATTATCTTTTAGTTATGATATATTTTGAATGTATCTTATTTTTCCAAAATGTATACTGCCATGCTTTCATCAACACTAATGCTTTCAAGAAAGCTTTTGATTTAGCAAAACAATAAGAAGTCTTACTTCGGTACATTTATCTTTTTTTCAGTTTGTTTTAATTTTTGGACAATGAATAAAATGAATATTCAACAAACTTATAGTAAAATTTGACACCCCCCCTTCATGCTCACTGTCCCAATAATGAAACAGTCATAATTTGTTTAAAATGTATGATAAATAGTTTAGAAATTGATGAGAAAATTTCAATTATATATAAAGGAAGGGTAAGCTATTGAGAATATGCAACAACAACAAAATACAGGAAGTTTGAAAATTTTAGTAATTATTTTTCTTTAGCCATATTTTCAAATTCTTTTTTTCATTCTTTAAATTATAAAAAAAATCACAAAAAATATATTTTTAAGATAATCAACAAACTATTAAAGTCATATTTAATTCATTTTTAAACAGATTACAATTTGAGAATTAAAGATTTACTATTTATTTTATTTTCTTTAAATTTTTCTTGATGATAAAACAGTGAGCAAATATGGTTTGTATGGTTGTTGTGGTTATTGGATGGTTGCAGAGGTTTTGATTTTTATAAAGGATGCTGAGGTTGTTGGATCGCAGGAAGATGTTGAGTGTTCTTTTTGTCAGTCTTTTAAGCGTCCTTTCATTATTTTGTTGCTCCAATCAACTCAAAATGCATAGCAAAACTTCACTACCTACTTACGCGTATACCCACCCACACACCTAACCATACAAAACAGCACTGACAAAAACACCCACACACCTAGCCTCACAAAACCACACCGACACACATGAACACATACACCTAGCCTTACAAAACCACGCCGAAACACATGAACATATACACCCAGCCATACAAAACAACACTGACGCACATGAACACATTCACCCAGCCATACAAAACAACACTGACATACATGAACACATGCACCCAGCCATACATAACAACACTGACACACATAAACACATACACCGACACACACGAACACAGGCTGGTTCCGAGGGATGCTGCCCAGGACAGCCCTCGTGGTCGAAGAGGAGGCTTGGAACGCCTACCCGTACACCAAGACCATCTTCAGGTGCCTCTGCCCATTATGTCAAATTATCATCATCAACATCATCATCATCATCTTCTTCTTCATCATCATCACCATTTTCATCATTACCATCATCATCATCATCAACATCATCATCATCCTCATCAACATCATCATCCTCATCATCACCCTCATCATCATCATCATCATCATCATCAACATCATCCTCATTCTCATCATCATCATCATCTCAAGGACTCCATTCATTGAGAAGTTTTTCTTGGAGATCGAGACAGTGTACCACAACGACGCTGGCACTCAGGACAATGTCTTCAACCTGTCCAAGGCCGAGTTGGCCAACCGCGTTGTAGGTCAGAATCCTTTCTATTGGTCTGAATACTTGAGACCGACCGAAACTCATATTTTGATTCGACCGGAACCGAAATTAAGCCGAAACTAGGCCGAAATTGAAATTACAGTTTCGGCCGAAAACATAATTAGGCCGAAATTTTTTCTCAACATAATTACTTTTTTATCAAAAACAAAAAAATATTATCTAACGATGGCAATGTAAGTTGCCTCGTAAAGATGACAAAAACAGAAAACGCCTGCTGGGAAACTCGAAAGACAAAGAAAACGACAAGCAGAGATTCGGGTTGAGTTCAGCAGCAGTGACACTGAGAGTGATACAGAACCCTGTACAAGCAAAACCAAAAATAAGCACGCTCCAGTTCAAAATAGAAATCAACACAAACTCAGTCGACCACACAACGTTATCAGTGCAAGTTTAGCAGCTGATCTCGACTGGACTGAAGTTAGCGACAGAAATGCAGCATATATTATTGCAGCAGCAGCCGAATCTCTCAGACACAGCCCTTCGACCATAAACATAAACAAAGAATCAATCAGACAGTACAGACGAAAGCAAAGGGAAGAAGCAACTAAGGAAATTCTGGCATCTTCCAATCCAAATCGCCCATTGACAGCTCATTAGGATTGTAAAACCCGCTTTAAAGTCAAAGAATATGCTTTATCGTCTTGCTGTTCTGTAGATGAAGCAATGAAACTGTTAGGCTTCCCAAAACTACCCAATGGAACGGGTCTGACAGAAGCCACTGCTGTCTTTAACCTCATTCAAGAAGGGAAACTCCAAGATACCATTATTTTTGAGAGTTTGACACTACTGCAAACAACACAGGCATTCGTTCTGGGCCTGCAAACTCCTTGAGGAAAGACTGGGTCGTAATCTGATGAGCTTCGCTTGTAGGCATCACACTATGGAGCTAATGTCGCAAAAGTTGTTTGTATCGACGGAGCCTTCCAGTGGCCCAAATATGAAGTTGTTTGTATCGATGGAGTCCTCCAGTGGCCCAAATATGAAGTTGTTTCGAAGATCTGCGGCATCCTGGGCTTCACTCGACCAGTCCGGATATGAAAGTGGACTCCATGCTGAATCCATTGCATCCCTTCTCAATCCAACTCGGGGTGATCTCATTCAGCAGCAGTTAACAGAGTTTCAATCCAGAGACGACTATCATGAGCTACCCCAGTTGTCGCTTTTGTTTCTCGGAGCAGAGGTCAAAGCTGATATACTCATTCGTTCTCTTGGGGCGTTCCACAGAGCTCGTTGGATAGCCAAGAACATCTACTCTCTCAAAATATTCTTGTTTCGTTCGACCGATCAGGATTGCCATCACTCGGTCACTTGAACACTTTCCTTCTCAAAGTTCACCTCAAAGTCTGGCTCACACGTGTGTGTGTGTGGTCCATCTGCCCCAAGAAATGCTCTGAAGCTTCTTTGTCAGTTGGAAAGCTACAAGAAGATTCACAAAGCTGTACGTGAGGCTGCAATCAAGTCCTTTAGTCGACACTTGTGGTATTTAAATGAAATCTAGTTGGTCTCGCATTTTTTCATCTTGAATTGTCAGCAGAAATGAAGTCAGGCATGCTTACAGCTCTGAACAAACCCACAGCAGATCGTCTTGCATGCTGATCATTGTGTGACTCAGCGTCAGAGCTCACAAAGAACCTCTCACAGCATTAGCAATTCCTCGAAGGCTCCTTGTAAGAGTCCTGACACTGCGACGAAGATCATATCGTTGGCCAGAGGAGGGCTAACAGTTTGGAAGTGCACCGGAACGATGCACCTGAGCGGGCAGTGGCTTCAATACAAGCGCTCAATTGTGTATTTTCCAACCTAAAAGATGTTTTTTAGTTTTCTGAATAAATTCAAGCTCGTTATCTTTTTTAATAACTCTATTTTCAATATAAAAAAGATGAAGAAATGTTTCTGAATATTTTTAATGTTGCGAAATCTTCATGGTGTTGCGCCAGTGGTAAATATTGAAATAATCACTTGAAACTCTACAAAGATTTTTTTAACTCTAAAAGGAACCAAAAAGAATTTAAGAGCTTTAAAAATAAAAATGCTCATTTGCATTGGCACCCTATATATATATCAGATTTCGTTTTTCGGCCAATTTTAGATCCATTTTGGCCGAAACCGAAATTAAGCCGAAACTAAGAAAATTGAAAATTTCGGCGCCGAAACCGAACCGGTTGGTCTCTATTTGATACTTTAATTGTTTAAATATATAGTTGTTTAGTGAATCATAGATGTAAGGCTCAATCACAAGTCAATTAAAATTTCGCACAATCAATTACCAGACCATTTGGATATCGTGAAAGATCCCATTTCTGCAGGTGCCCACCCACCAATCATTTGATCCACCTATTCATCCTATCCATCCATCAATCATTCAACCCAAACTTCACTCACCACCATCCCACTCATCTATCTAGCCAGCATTCACTCACCCATTCGTTCAATCCACCCTCATCTACTCATCCGATACTCCATTTATCCACCTGCTCACCCATGCACCCACCTACTCATGGGAGCGGGGATGGCTTAGATGGTAGCGTCGGACTTGCAACTTGAAGGTTGCCTGTTCGAATCCCTGATAGGCAACCGTGAACTATCATATACCTAGTGTATATGATGCGGTGTTTGCGACGTATGCATTGAAAGATGTGTACGTCGTGTGGAGTGGCGTTTCGGCGCATAAGAACCATGGTTCCTAGAACCATTGTAACATGGCCTGCGTCTGTCAAGCTGTGAACGATATGGACTAAAAAAAAAAAAAACCCACCTACCCATGCACCCACCTACCCATGCACCCACCTTCCCATGCACCCACCTTCCCATGCACCCACCTTCCCATGCACCCACCTTCCCATGCACCCACCTTCCCATGCACCCACCTTCCCATGCACCCACCTACCCATGCACCCACCTACCTATGCCACCACCTACTCATGCACCCACCTACCCATGCACCCACCTTTCCACCCATCTACCCACTAGATTTCGGACCGGGTACCCGATCTGACAGGGTACCCGCGGGAACGGGAATGAAAATTAATTTCGGGATGGGAAAAGTCGGGAACCGGGAATAGGTTTTCGGGACAGGAACGGGAACGGGAATCAACTTTTAAATCGGGAACGGGAAAAACGGGAATACAAGTTATTGGGAGTGGATTCTTTACAACTATACTTCAGCAAACTCTTAAGTATGGAAATCTCTATTTCATCGATACTCCGTCCTCAAAATAAGTATTAAATGCAATGGAAATGTATAACGAAGCCACCATTGCATTGTCAATGTCAAAATTTCCAACATTAAATTTGAAGTTGTTATGGGTAGTCCAAATATTAGGGAAATTAGAACAAATGGGTGATGATGAAAACTTGTCAGATGAAATCAAAATGGTCAGTTATATTATTTTTATTTTATAAATTCATACTTTTAATTTGAATTATTAATTTCCAGTTGAATGCTCAGTTGATCATTTTGGCAAAAAAAGATGCCCATTGATCTTATTCATATGGTAGCATGTCTGTTGCATCCCCCAGTATAAAAAAATAATATTTAAAAATTTTGGGATAGAAAAAAAATTAATACCAAGACTTTCATTAGAGAAAATTTAATTCCATTTTGTACAGCCAGACCAAGCTCCAGTGACGTTGAGAAAAAAAACAAATGATGGTTATTTATACCCTATATATATAGGCTATGTGTTAGTTTTTATAACGTAAAAATTATAATAAAAGTTTATACTATCAAATTATACGAATGATTTTATTTGTGCAGTTGTGGAGAATGAGAATGTTGTCAAAAAACATATTTCTAATATTATTGAAGAATTAATAATAATGAACGAGGGAAAAAATTCAGAAGAGGATGAATTGTACAAATATTCAAAATTACGTTCCACAAAAATTGAAGATTATAAAGAGGTTAAATCTATTGGAGTAAAAAATAATTCCAATACTACAAGAAGTAGCCAAAATTTTGTTTAGTATACCTGCAAGCTCTATTCTCTGTGAACTGAATTTGTCAACATGTGGTCGTTTCACTTCAGACCCAAGATCACCTAATTTGAAAGCTAAAACTTTTGACGGTTTAATCCGTGTTTAAAGCAATAAAGACTTGATTGAATTACTCAAAAACAATGACTAACTTCAATACTTTCATTTCAATAAATATTTGAAATTTAAATCGTGTTTTTCTATTTTGTTAAATGAAATATTTTCTGACTTTCAAATAATGAACTTTAAGAAATATTAGGACTAGCAAGTTTGGGACCGGTGAAAACGGCAGCAAAAATAAATAAATAAACAACATTTTGTTGTTGAAATGGGTCGGGACTAGAGGTCGGACATGGACGATTTTTCATTCCCGGTCCCGCGCGTTCCCGAAACATTTTTGTTTTTTTATTCATGCGGGGATGGCTTAGATGGTAGACGTCGGACTTGCAACTTAAAGGTCGCCTGTTCGAATCCCTGATAGGCAACCGTGAACTATCATAAACCTAGTGTATATGATGCGGTGTTTGCGACGTATGCATTGAAAGATGTGTACGTCGTGTGGAGTGACGTCTCGGCGCATAAGGACCATGGTTCTTAGAAGCATTGTAACATGGCCTGCGTCTGTCAAGCTGTGAACAATATAGACTAAAAAATAAATAATTAAATAAATAAATAAAAAAAGTCTTTATTGCTTTTCACACGGGTTAAACCGTTAAGACTTTCAGCTTTCAAATGAGATGATTTTGGGTCTGAAGTTAAACGACCACATATTGAAAAATTCCGTTCACAGGGAATATAACTTGCAGATATACTAAACAAAATTTTGGCTTCTTCTTGTACTATTTTAAAATTGCTCATTTTACTCCAATAAAATAAAACATCTTTATAACCTTCAATTTTTTAGACGTAATTATGAATATTTGTACAATTCATCCTCTTCTGAATTTTTTTTCGTTCATTATTATTAATTCTTCAATAATGTTATAAATATGTTTTTTTGACGACATTCTTATTCTCCACAGCTGCAAATATAAAATCATTCGTATAATTTGATAGTATAATAATTTTATTCTAATTTTTACGTTATAAAAACAAACATCATAGGTCGAAATAACCATCATTTGTTTTTTTCTCAACGGCACTGCAGCTTGGTCTGGCTGTCAAAATAGAATTAAATTGTCTCTAATGAAAGTCTTGGTATTTATTTCTTTTCTATCCCAAACTTTTTTCCTCTTATTCTTTCATACTGTGGATGCAACAGACATGCTGTCATATGAATAAGATCAATGGCATCTTTTCTTTTGTCGAAATGATCAACTGAGCAATCATTTGGAAATTAATCATTCAAATTCAAAGTATTAATTTATAAAATTAAAATATAACTGACCAGTTTGATTTCATCTGAAAAGTTTTCATCATCACCCATTTGTTCTAATCTCCCTAATCTTTGGACTCACCATAACAACATCAAATGTAGTGTTGGAGATTTCGACATTGGCAATGGTGGCTTCGTTACACATTTCTATTGCATTTAATACTTATTTTGAGTACGGAGTATCGATAAAATAGAGATTTCCATACTTAGAAGTTTGTTGAAGTATAATTGTTTAAGAATCTAATCCCAATAAATTTTATTCCCGTTTTTCCCGTTCCCGATTTAAAAGTTGATTCCCGTTCCCGTTTTTCCCGTTTCCGATTTGAAATTTTGATTCCCGTTCCCGTCCCGAAAACCTTTTCCCGGTTCCCGACTTTTCCCATCCAGAAATTAATTTTCATTCCCGTTCCCGCGGGTACTCGGTCAAAAAGTTTCGGGAACGGGTCGGGACCGGGAATCGAGTTGCGGGAACGGGACGGGTCGGGATTCAAAATTCTGATGGTCTATCGGGAACGGGACGGGACGGGAAAACAAAATTCGGGAACGGGACGGGACCGGGAATGAAAAATCGTCCATGTCCGACCTCTACTACCCACCTATGCACCCACCCATCTACCCACCCATGCACTCATCTACCCACCCATCCACCCACTAACCCATCACTTACCCATCCACCACCTAAAACCCATGCACCCACCCATCCACCCACCCACCCATCCACCCACCCACCCATCCACCCACCCACCCACTCATCCACCCACCCACCCACCCATCCACCCACCCACCCATCCACCCACCCACCCACCCATCCACCCACCCACCCACCCATCCACCCACCCACCCATCCACCCACCCACCAACCCACTAACCCACTCACCCACCCACCCACCCACCCACCCACCCACCCACACATCCACCTACCCACCCACCCATGCACCAACCTATCCACCCACCCACCCACCCACCCACCCACCCACTTACCAACCCACTAACCCACTCACCCACCCACCAACCCACCCACCAACCCACCCACCCACCAACCCACCCACCCACCAACCCACCCACCCACCAACCCACCCATCCATCCACCCACCCATCCATCCACCAACCCACCCACCCACTTACCAACCCACTAACCCACTCACCCACCCACCAACCCACCCACCAACCCACCCACCCACCAACCCACCCACCCACCAACCCACCCACCCACCAACCCACCCACCCACCAACCCACCCACCCACCAACCCACCCATCCATCCACCCACCCACCCACCAACCCACCCACCCACCAACCCACCCACCCACCAACCCACCCACCCACCAACCCACCAACCCACCCACCCACCAACCCACCCACCCACCCACCCACCCACCCACCCACCCACCCACCCACCCACCCACCAACCCACCCATCCATCCACCCATCCACCCACCCACCAACCCACCCATCCATCCACCTACCCACCCATCCACCCATCCATCCACCTACCCACCCACCCATCCATCCACCCATCCACCCACCCACCAACCCACCCATCCATCCACCTACCCACCCATCCACCCATCCATCCACCCACCCACCCACCCATCCACTAACCCACCCACTACCTCGTAGGCGAGTACAGTGTCGACGAGGATCCTGGCAAGTACATCTCCATGAAGACTGCCAGAGGTCCCCTCAGCAGGGAGTGGAGGCAGGAGTACGCCACGGAAATACTAAACAACAACAACAACATGACGTCACACGAAGATGCAGGCAGCAGCAGCAGGAAGGAGATGATGTGTTCGTACAAGTTGTGTCGAGTGGAATTCAAGTACTGGGGCATGCAGACCAAGGCCGAGAAGTACATCCATGACATCGGTGTGTGCTGTGGTGTTGTTGTTGGTGCTGTGGTGTTGTTGTTGTTGGTGGTGGTGTTGTTGTGGTTGTTATCGCTTTTAGTTCTTTGTTTCTATCCCGCATGACCGAACCATTCCGGTCTCATGCGGAGAAGGTAGGTGAACACCTCCCCCCCTCTCTCTCTCAGAGCCTCATCGCATTGATTGGTGTGGATGAGCTCCTCTCTCTCTTTCCTGCTGCTCTTGCAGTCCTAGAAGTGGTCTGGGTTGGTCTCCACTTCACCACACAGCTCACAGGTGGCATCTTCATTCAGGATGCGGTAGAACGCTGTGGCTGGACAGTGGCCGCTGCGTAGCTAAGCCATGAGTGTCTCTGCTCGCATACCGGTGCCATCTTCACTTTTCAGCGGGGCACCGTAGATTCGTTTTCGTCTGGAATCCAACAGCTCAGGAAGTTTCATATTTCTTTTAAGGATGCTCTTGATTGCCGACCACGTGACAGACTGTCGTTGCTCGCCTTGGCTTGCGGTGAGTGCGGCTTTTGTCCGATTCGGAACATGCTTGTCTGCTGTCACACGTAGTGGGTGGTGTTCATCCAGCCTCAGCGTTCTCTCATAGGCTCTTAGGGTCAGCATACAACCATTAATCCTTGCCGGCACAATGTCCGCTTTCGACACTTTTTTTACTGTCGGTGAAGATGGTCGCTCTGCCTGGCTGGTGCTCCACGATCCATTTCGCTGCTAAGCTGATTGCTCGGAGTTCAGCATCATGGGCTGTACAGAGTACCCCTGCTGCTTCCAACCAGACGTCCCTAACCATCTCACCTTCCATAACCACCACTGCACTTTCACTATTTTTGTTGTTGCCGCTTACAAACCCATCAGTGTAGATGACCACTCCCCCTTCTTGCTTGTATAGCATCATTGTTTTCTCAACATCAGCCTGGAGCACCTCTTTTGCTGACTTTTTGTTGGCTCCACCTGAGAGTTCACTGCACAGCTGAAGTGAAAGTGTCTCTTCCCATGGTTTCGGTCTGATGCGAGTGAAGGGTTCTCGAATGGCCTCATTGCCTGTGATCTGGGCCAATGCACTTCTGGAATCCTCTCGCCAGCCTTTGTTTCGTTTGAAGCGATTCAGAACTTGCTTGTCAGCTGTCACACGTAGTGGGTGGTGTTCATCCAGCCTCAGCGTTCTCTCATAGGCTCTCAAAGTCAGCATGCAGCCTCTTATCCTTGCCGACACAATGTCCGCCTCCCGCCACACTGCTTCATCGGGGCATGTCCTGGTTAGCCCAGCGATGATTTTTGCTGCTCTCTTCTGTTCCCTTTCCAGAATGTCAAAGTTGGAAGCACTTATCCATGGCATCCAGCTGGCGGCAGCATACCAGAGTTCTGACTCCACCGTGGCAAATTCACATCCCCAGTCCTTACCAGTGAGTGCTGCGATCACCTTAGTTCTTTCACGCATGGTCGTAGGCTTTGGTGCAATCAAGTAATGCTGCGACGGTTCTTTTTGTCGGAGTGGATTGGAAGCCATCGTAGATGTCCTGTGACAAGCACATGCAGTGTTGCTCCGTGGATTTCAGACGTTGGAAACCAAGTTGCCACGGCTGTATGAGGGAGTTTGCTTCCAGCCAGTAACCCAACCTGTTGGCAAGCATTCTTTCCATGACCTTGCATAGGACTGAGGTGAGGCTTATGGGTCTATATGACTCCACGCAGTCTGCCGGCTTACCTGTCTTTAGAAGCGGAATAATCACTGCTTGTTTCCACTTTCCCGGGACTGTTCCCTGCAGCCAGGACTCGTTGCAGATCTCTAGCAGGATGATGAGCATGTTTCGTGGCAAATGGCTCAACATTGGTGGTTTGATCTTGTCGTAACCACCCTTTTTGGTGTCGTCTTGTTGAGCGATCGCTGCCTGGAGCTCTGACATCGTTAGCTTTTGATCCATCTCTGTGGGCGCCTCTTGACTCTGTCTCTGCTTGATCTTCCGAGCATTTTGATTCCTGAGCAGGCGTTCCTCCTTGTTGAGGACGAGTTTGCTGACATCTGCATAATGCTCTGCGAAGGCTGCTGCCTTTTGCTTGTCAGTAACTCGCATCACGCCCTTGAAATTAAGCATCTCATTCTTGGCCTTCACGTCCCCATGCCCGTTCATTTTCCTGATGGAGGACCACAGCTTCCGTTGGTCGTCACCTTCTCTCAGCTTCTCCACCCTCTCGCGCCAGTATTTCTTCTTCTGCTCTGCAATCTTTTTCCTCCATTTGAGGTTGATACGCGTGGTCTCCTCTGTGTTTCCACTGCGTATGGATTGCTGTCTCTGGCGTTCGAGTGCGTCGAGAGCTGGGCTCCAGAACGGCTTGTTGTGGTTGCTAGCTTTCTTCATCGGCACTGCAGCTTTAGCGGCCTGAATGACTTGATCAGAGAACCAGCTTTCCTTCTTCACCAGCGTCAGACCTTCTGGCATGGTTTGTGCTTCAAGGGAATTGTTGGAACTTTCCCAGTCTGCCCGTTTCCATGCCCAGCTCAAACGGACTTCGTGACGTTGAGAAAAAAAACAAATGATGGTTATTTATACCCTATATGTTAGTTTTTATAACGTAAAAATTATAATACAATTTTTTTACTATCAAATTATAACGAATGATTTTATTTGTGCAGTTATGGAGAATAAGAATTTTGTCAAATAACATATTTCTAACATTATTGAGGAATTAATAATAATGAACGAGGGATAAGAGGATGAATTGTACAAGTATTCACAATTACGTCCCACCAAAATTGAAGATTATAAAGATGTTGAATCTATTGGAGTAACAAAAAATTCCAATACTACAAGAAGTAGCCAAAATTTTGTTTAGTATACCTGCAAGTTCTATTCCCTGTGAACGGAATTTGTCAACATGTGGTCGTTTAACTTCAGACCCAAGATCATCTCATTTGGATGCTAAAACCTTTGACGGTTTAACCCGTGTTAAAAGCTATGAAGACTTGATTGAATTACTCAAAAACAATGACTAACTTCAATACTTTCATTTCAATAAATATTTGATATTTAAATCGTGTTTTTTTAATTTTGTTAAAAGAAATATTTTCTGACTTTCAAATAATGAACTAAGAAATTTTAGGACTAGCAAGTTTGGCACCGGTGAAAACGGCAGCAAAAATAAATAAATAAACAAAATTTTTGTTGTTGAAATGGGTCGAGACCGGGTCAAAAAGTTTCGGGAACGGCTCGGGACCGGGAATCGAGTTGTGGGAACGGGACGGGACGGGAATCAAAATTCTGATGGTCCATCGGGAACGGGACGGGACGGGAAAACAAAATTCGGGAACGAGACGGAACCGGGAATAAAAAATAGTCCATGTCCGATCTCTAATCAGCACCACGTCGATCTTCTCTTTCTGCAGCCATCTCTCCAGCTCATACTGCTTCGGATTAATCCCATCAG
>OX030964.1:672574-737574 GCA_943735955.1 Piscicola geometra
GAGGTGGTGTGGTTGAAGAGGGAGGTGGTGTGGTTGAGGAGGGAGGTGGTGTGGTTGAGGAGGGAGGTGGTGTGGTTGAGGAGGGAGGTGGTGTGGTTGAAGAGGGAGGTGGTGTGGTTGAAGAGGGAGGTGGTGTGGTTGAAGAGGGAGGTGGTGTGGTGAGGAGGGAGGTGGTGTGGTTGAGGAGGGAGGTGGTGTGGTTGAAGAGGGAGGTGGTGTGGCTGAGGAGGGAGGTGGTGTGGTTAAAGAGGGAGGTGGTGTGGTGAGGAGGGGGGTAGTGTGGTTGAGGAGGGAGGTGGTGTGGTTGAGGAGGGAGGTGGTGTGGTTGAGGAGGGAGGTGGTGTGGTTGAAGAGGGAGGTGGTGTGGTTGAGGAGGGAGGTGGTGTGGTTGAGGAGGGAGGTGGTGTGGTTGAGGATGGAGGTGGTGTGGTTGAGGATGGAGGTGGTGTGGTTGAGGACGGAGGTGGTGTGGTTGAGGATGGAGGTAGTGTGGTTGAAGAGGGAGGTGGTGTGGTTGAGGATGGAGGTGGTGTGGTTGAGGATGGAGGTGGTGTGGTTGAGGACGGAGGTGGTGTGGTTGAGGATGGAGGTAGTGTGGTTGAGGACGGAGGTGGTGTGGTTGAGGATGGAGGTAGTGTGGTTGAGGACGGAGGTGGTGTGGTTGAGGATGGAGGTAGTGTGGTTGAGGAGGGAGGTGGTGTGGTTGAGGATGGAGGTGGTGTGGTTGAGGACGGAGGTGGTGTGGTTGAGGATGGAGGTGGTGTGGTTGAGGATGGAGGTAGTGTGGTTGAGGAGGGAGGTGGTGTGGTTGAGGATGGAGGTGGTGTGGTTGAGGACGGAGGTGGTGTGGTTGAGGATGGAGGTGGTGTGGTTGAGGACGGAGGTGGTGTGGTTGAGGAGGGAGGTGGTGTGGTTGAGGAGGGAGGTGGTGTGCTTGAGGATGGAGGTAGTGTGGTTGAGGATGGAGGTGGTGTGGTTGAGGAGGGAGGTGGTTGAAACTCAAGAGCAGTGCTTGTGCCCAATGCTGCCAATTGGGATCCTCCAATGATAATGCAATGCCGGTCGATTTTTCAAACCTTATTAATATTTATAAAAAAATATTCAAAAATTAGAATATGATAAAAGAAATTGAATGCCGTTAAATTTTTTTATTTAATTTTGACCCGTTTAGAAGTTATGTCACTTTTAATGCTAACTTTTCATGCATCGAGTTACCATTGCATATCATTAAAAATATAGGCGGTGCGCACAGACCCGTGTGGAAGGCATAAAAGTACTATTTTGTACTATAACTTGAGTTTTAAAAAACTAAATTTATTCAAACTTTTCATGTATATGTATTTTCTAAAAAGAAACAAAGCATTTTAAAAAATGTATTTATCTTCAAAAAAACATAAGTTATAGCGTTTGAAAGACATTACATAGAGAAAAAAGTCTCTTTTTGCACTAATAAACGTTTATTGAGTCTAAACTTGCAATATGTATATAATAAAATTTAATTAATTTTATTTTAAAAAAATTGATTAAAATTTAGAAAAAAATTTAAGTTTTCAAACACAGTTTTTAAGACAGTTTATTCAACATTAAGAGTTGTCAACAACATTCGAGTCTGTAAAAGCATGGACTTCTTAATAATAACCTTTTTTGCGATTGAATGACTCTGAAAAAGCTTTTTGGATAAAGAATAAAAAATGAAAACTATTATGAACTTTTGTGCATTTTATATATTTTGTAACATTTTAAACAGAATAATGACCCTTTCGTTTCTTAACTCAAACTCAGAGATTTACGTTTCAATAAATTTTTTATTTTGTTTTTAACTTTTATTAATTAAACGAAGATTAAAATTCATCTTTTTCTAGTCAGTGTCTGTTCCAGCCACTATTTCAGTTTGTATTTATATAGTTCTAAAACTTCTTTTGCTGGTGAGACTTAAAATTTGAAGATGGTATAAGTTCTGTATATCGCATTTTAAAATAACTAATCGCATTTTTATGGATTAGAATTCATTTTAACTAAAATATTTAAAGAGTTTCAAACTCGTAGATCTAAAAGACTAAACTTTAGTTTACTTTAGTTACTTAGTGACTAAAGGTAAGACAACGACGCGCAAGCGGTGGCTTTTAAAATTTAAATGTCCTGGTATGTCCAAAAGGAATCAATTAAAAGGTAAATGATTTAATTAATGAAATGATTTTTTTAAATTTTATTCAAAAGATATATAACATACATTTTCATAAAAAGGTGCTTCTTTAAAAAATATGTTATTTTGTAGATGTTATGCGGGTTTTACCACTAAAACGAAATTTTAGAGAGTTGATTTCAACTTACAGATTAGCTTCATATCACAAAATGTGGACAATTCAATTTTTAATTTTAAAATGTATCATTTTTTAAAATCAATTAATTCTTTCACTAGCGTAATTATTAAATGAAAAGGTATACGAGGTGCCGTTGTTTAACAGCATTTCCTGAAATCGTATACTCTTTGTTTGAATCGTTTAATTTTAGATAAAAAATGTAAAATAAACTAGAAATTAAATGCATTAAAAAGGTTATTGCATTATCTATTTTTTAATAATAATTTTATTTAGTTTCAAAATATCGTTACTTAAATAAAGGTACTTTACATGTTGAAAATGACGTTTTCTGAAAAAACCCACTTTTAGCTCATTAACATAACGTCTACCGGCATTGCTAATTTGTCATACTTGAAGCAGAGTTATGCTTGAAAATATTTTCTGAAAAGGAACTATAATGGTGCGTCTTTGAAGAGCTTGGACGTTTCATGTTGTTAGATGCCACTCAAAAGAATGGGACATTGTTGAATGCAATCTCAAATGACGCTCCATTCTTGTGTTTTTACATGAAACTCATCTCTTAAAAATATCCGATTATGAGGTTCCAAAAATTTCATAAGCCTAATGTTGAGGTGTTTTCGTGAGGTAGGACACACACACTCTCTCAACACACACACACACACACACACACACACACACACACACACACACACACACACTCACACACACACACACACACACACACACACACACACACACACACACACACACACACACACACACACACACACACACACACACACACACACATACACATACACACACTCACACACACACACACAAACAAACACACACACACACACACAGGAAGCTAGAGTATGAGACACAACAGAAGTTGAAGAAGAAGATGGCATCAGCAACAACAACAAGCAACAATGACTCACTCCCGACAGGCACCACCACCACCACCACCACCACCACCACCACCACCACCACCACCACCACTACTACTACCACTAAAACTGGCACTACAACCACAACTGCTACTACGGCTACTACTGCTGCTGCTGCTTGCACGAGCAGTCATGATGATGATGCCTTGAAGTCTCAGTGTTTTGAATTTAGTAAAAAAAGTAAGTTTCTTTGTTTTGTTTTCATTGGCTTTGTGTGTGTGTGTGTGTGAGTATGTGTATGTGTGTGTGAGTATGTGTATGTCTGTATGTGTGTGTATGTGTGTGTGTATGTGTGTGTGTGTATGTGTATGTGTGTGTTGGAATTAGAGGTCGGACCGGGTAACCGATCCGACCGGGCACCTGCGGGACTCCCGCGGGAACGGAAATAAAAATTAATTTCGGGACGGGAAAAGTCGGGAACCGGGAATAGTTTTTCGGGACGGGAACGGGAATCAATATTCAAATCGGGAACGGGAATCAACTTTTAAATCGGGAGCGGGAAAAACGGGAATACAAGTTATTGGGAGTGGATTCTTTAACAATTATACTTCAGCAAACTCCTAAGTATGGAAATCTCTATTTCATCCATACTCCGTATTTAAAATAAGTATTAAATGCAATGGAAATTTATAAAGAAGTCACCATTGCGTTGTCAATGTCAAAACCTCCAACACTACATTTGAAGTTGTTATGGCGAGTGCAAATATTAGGGAAATTAGAAGAAATGGTTGATGGAATCAAATTGGTCAGTTATATTATTTTTATTTTATAATTTCATACTTCGAATTTGAATGATTAATTTCCAGTTGAATGCTCAGTTGATCATTTTGACAAAAAAAGATGCCCATTAATAATAATAATGACGAGCATTATTATAGTGGCGTATAACCCGAACGGGCTTCCAGGCCACTTAGGCTGCGTATTTTCATTTGCGCCTTTGGGTTACACTTAAACCTAGAACCTTTCATTATTGGTCAAGCCGAGAGTCGTTGCCGACTCAGCTACCCGTTCACCCATTGATCTTATTCATATGGCAACATGTCTGTTGCATCCCCCAGTATAAAAGAATAATATTTTAAAAGTTTGCGATAGAAAAAAAATAAATACCAAGACTTTCATTAGAGAAAATTTAATTCCATTTTGTGCAGCCAGACCAAGCTCCAGTGACGTTGAGAAAAAAAACAAATGATGGTTTTTTATACTCTATATGTTAGTTTTTATAACGTAAAAATTATAATACAGTTTTTTACTATCAAATTATACGAATGATTTTATTTGTGCAGTTGTGGAGAATAAGAATGTTGTCAAAAAACATATTTCTAACATTATTGAGGAATTAATAATAACAATTACGTCCAACCAAAATTGAAGATTATAAAGATGTTAAATCTATTGGAGTAAAAAAAATTTCAATACTTCAAGAAGTAGCCAAAATTTTGATTATTATACCTGCAAGTTCTATTCCCTGTGAACGGAATTTGTCAACATGTGGTCGTTTAACTTCAGACCCAAGATCACCTCGTTTGAAAGCTAAAACCTTTGACGGTTTAACCCGTGTTAAAAGCTATAAAGACTTGATTGATTTACTCAAAAACAATGACTAACTTCAATACTTTCATTTCAATAAATATTTGAAATTTAAATCGTGTTTTTTATTTTGTTAAAAGAAATATTTTCTGACTTTCAAATAATGAACTTTTAGAAATGTTAGGATTAGCAAGTTAGGGATCGGTAAAAAGGCAGCAAAAATAAATAAATAAACAACATTTTGTTGTTGAAATGGGTCGAGACCGGGTCAAAAAGTTTCGGGAACGGGACGGGAATCAAAATTCTGATGGCCCATCGGGAACGGGACGGAACCGAGAATGAAAAGTCGTCCATGTCTGATCTCTAGTTGGAATGCGTATTTTAACAAAATAGTTTTTGAAACACTGAGTAGTAGTGATGATAATGATGATTTTGATGATGATGATTTTGATGATGATGATAATAATAGTGATGTTATTGATAATTATGTAGAGGAGGATGATGACGATAACGATGATGATTATGATGACGATAATGATGATGATGCACAGATGTATCCCACATTGAGAAGCTTCAGCACTCCAGCTCGGATGAAGAATTCTATGATGCTGATGATGGTGGGTGTTATTGATGATGATGCTGATGATGGTGGGTGTTATTGATGATGATGCTGATGATGGTGGGTGCTCCTGATGATGATGCTGATGATGGTGGGTGTTCTTGATGATGATGCTGATGATGGTGGGTGTTCTTGATGATGATGCTGTGAAAAATCTTTAATTTGATCTTTTAATTTTTTTTAAAGTTGGAAAAAGTAATGTTATAAGCGCTTATGATGACGATGATGAAGATGGTGATGATGATGATGATGATGATGATGATGATGATGGTGATGACGATGATGATGATGACGATGATGAAGATGGTGATGATGATGATGATGATGAGTGGGCACACGTGATGGCAGGGCAGGAGGAGAGAGGGGATGAGGTGTTCTGCATGAGGAAGCAAGCAGTCTCGTTCTCCGATGATGAGTGTGCCAGCCATGAAGTGCTCTTCATCCTCCTGCATGGTGGTGCGTGTGTGTGTGTGGGTGGGTTAGTGGGTTGGTGGGTAAGTGGGTGGGTAAGTGGGTGGTGTGTGGGTGGGTGGGTAAGTGGGTGGTGTGTGGGTGGGTTAGTGGGTGGGTGGGTAAGTGGGTGGTGTGTGGGTGGGTGGGTGGTGTGTGTGTGTGTAGGAGGCTGGTGTGTGGGTGGATGGGAGTGTGGTGTGTGGATGGGTGGTTTGTGGGTGGATGGGAGTGTGGTGTGTGGATGGGTGGTTTGTGGGTGGATTGGAGTGTGGTGTGTGGATGGGTGGTTTGTGGGTGGATGGGAGTGTGGTGTGTGGGTGGGTGGTTTGTGGGTGGATGGGAGTGTGGTGTGTGGATGGGTGGAAGGATGGGTGGTGTGCGGGAGGGTGGTTGGTTGGTGGTTGGTGTGTGGGAGGAGGGTATGTGGGTGAGAGGGTGGTGTGTAGGAGGGGGGTGTGTGTGTGGGAGCATGGTGTGTGCTACATGGGGTGAAGTTGGGAGGGGAGTGGTACTATGAGAATGTGGTTGCGGCTTCCGGGGAGGCGTGGTCGAAGCATCGATGGCGGAGACTGGGCTGGTGCTGCGATCACTTTGTCGTTCCTTCTGGGACATTTGCAAGCGGAGTTGGACTGTGTTTGACACACAAGTATATGTGAGAGTCTTTATGTGCTTCTGGTCGATCTTGTGCATGCGGCAACCTGCAGGCGACGTGACAGAAGCTTCAGATCAGACGGCCAAGACGTTTGATTTGCATACACTCAGACGAACCTTCGACTCGGTAATCAGGTCAGCTGCTTTGCATATTCAAATATGGGAAAGTGAGTTTGTTGTGGCGAGTTATCTTCCAGACCATTTCCTTGCATTCTCCGTTGAAGCAACACTCCACTTCAACGTCGAATAACTCACACATGTGCCCATTCAACCTGCACCACCACACCATAAATCTCCTCCCACCACCCCATCAAGCTCCTCCCACCACTCCATAAAAGTCCTCCCACCACTCCATCAAGCTCCTCCCACCACTCCATCAAGCTCCTCCCACCACTCCATCAAGTTCTTCCCACCACTCCATCAAGCTCCTCCCACCACTCCATCAAGCTCCTCCCACCACTCCATAAAAGTCCTCCCACCACTCCATCAAGCTCCTCCCACCACTCCATAAAAGTCTTCCCACCACTCCATAAAGTTCCTCCCACCACTCCATCAAGCTCCTCCCACCACTCCATCAAGCTCCTCCCACCACTCCATCAAGTTCCTCCCACCACTCCATCAAGCTCCTCCCACCACTCCATCAAGCTCCTCCCACCACTCCATAAAAGTCCTCCCACCACTCCATCAAGCTCCTCCCACCACTCCATCAAGCTCCTCCCACCACTCCATAAAAGTCCTCCCACCACTCCATCAAGCTCCTCCCACCACTCCATTAAGCTCCTCCCACCACTCCATCAAGCTCCTCCCACCACTCCATCAAGCTCCTCCCACCACTCCATCAAGCTCCTCCCACCACTCCATCAAGCTCCTCCCACCACTCCATCAAGCTCCTCCCACCACTCCATCAAGCTCCTCCCACCACTCCATCAAGCTCCTCCCACCACTCCATAAAAGTCCTCCCACCACTCCATCAAGCTCCTCCTACCACAGGAGCAGGTACCAATCAATGCAGGGGCGCATCTTCATCGAGTTGGTTTCTTGTCCCTCCCTCAGTCCTCAAGCTCTTCACTCTCTTTCGCTGTTGGTGTTGTTGTTGTTGTGATGTTTGTGTTGTTGTTGTTGTTGTGATGTTGTTGTTGTTGTGATGTTGTTGTTGTTGTGTTGTTGTTGTTGTTGTTGTGATGTTTGTGTTGTTGTTGGGATGTTTGTGTTGTTGTTTTTGTTGTTGTGTTGTTGTTGTGTTGTTGTTGTTGTTGTTGTTGTGATGTTGTTGTTGTTGTGTTGTTGTTGTTGTTGTTGTGATGTTTGTGTTGTTGTTGGGATGTTTGTGTTGTTGTTGTTGTTGTGATGTTGTTGTTGTTGTGTTGTTGTTGTTGTTGTTGTGATGTTTGTGTTGTTGTTGGGATGTTTGTGTTGTTTTTGTTGTTGTTGTTGTGATGTTGTTGTTGTGTTGTTGTGGTGGTGGTTGGTGTTGCTAGTGATTTTTCTGATTTTGTTTGTGTTGTGGTGGTTGGTGGTAGTTGTTTTGGTTGTGTTGAGGTGGTTGGTGGTAGTTGTTTTGGTTGTGTTGAGGTGGTTGGTGGTAGTTGTTTTGGTTGTGTTGAGGTGGTTGGTGGTAGTTGTTTTGGTTGTGTTGAGGTGGTTGGTGGTAGATGTTTTGGTTGTGTTGAGGTGGTTGGTGGTAGTTGTTTTGGTTGTGTTGAGGTGATTGGTGGTAGTTGTTTTGGTTGTGTTGTGGTGGTTGGTGGTAGTTGTTTTGGTTGTGTTGAGGTGGTTGGTGGTAGTTGTTTTGGTTGTGTTGAGGTGGTTGGTGGTAGTTGTTTTGGTTGTGTTGAGGTGGTTTGGGGTAGTTGTTTTGGTTGTGTTGAGGTGGTTGGTGGTAGTTGTTTGGTTGTGTTGTGGTGGTTGGTGGTAGTTGTTTTGGTTGTGTTGAGGTGGTTTGGGGTAGTTGTTTTGGTTGTGTTGAGGTGGTTGGTGGTAGTTGTTTTGGTTGTGTTGAGGTGGTTGGTTGTAGTTGTTTTGGTTGTGTTGAGGTGGTTGGTAGTAGATGTTTTGGTTGTGTTGAGGTGGTTTGGGGTAGATGTTTTGGTTGTGTTGAGGTGATTGGTGGTAGTTGTTTTGGTTGTGTTGAGGTGGTTTGGGGTAGTTGTTTTGGTTGTGTTGTGGTGGTTGGTGGTAGTTGTTTTGGTTGTGTTGAGGTGGTTGGTCGTAGTTGTTTTGGTTGTGTTGAGGTGGTTGGTGGTATTTGTTTTGGTTGTGTTGAGGTGGTTGGTGGTAGTTGTTTTGGTTGTGTTGAGGTGGTTGGTGGTAGTTGTTTTGGTTGTGTTGAGGTGGTTGGTTGTGTTGAGGTGGTTGGTGGTAGATGTTTTGGTTGTGTTGAGGTGGTTTGGGGTAGATGTTTTTGTTGTGTTGAGGTGGTTGGTGGTAGTTGTTTTGGTTGTGTTGAGGTGGTTGGTGGTAGTTGTTTTGGTTGTGTTGAGGTGGTTGGTGGTAGTTGTTTTGGTTGTGTTGAGGTGGTTTGGGGTAGTTGTTTTGGTTGTGTTGAGGTGGTTGGTGGTAGTTGTTTTGGTTGTGTTGAGGTGGTTGGTGGTAGTTGTTTTGGTTGTGTTGAGGTGGTTGGTGGTAGATGTTTTGGTTGTGTTGGTGGTTAGTGGTAGTTGTTTTGGTTGTGTTGTGGTGGTTGGTGGTAGTTGTTTTGGTTGTGTTGAGGTGGTTGGTGGTAGTTGTTTTGGTTGTGTTGTGGTTTCTAAGAGTTTCGGTTCTGTGATAGTTGTATTATTATATTAGTCTGGTTTATTATTTTAAACATTTTTTTGTTGAGACTGTTGTGGTCTTAAAGTTGTTTAGATTGTTGGTTATTTCAAAGTAGGATAATGATGGTGAGGATAATGAAGAAGATGATGATGATGATGATGGTTCTTCTGACAATTTAACGACCAACACCTTGCAGCCTGACTGACGCGAAGGAAGCAAGTCTTGGTAGCAAGGTTGCCTCTTCGTTCTATTTGATAATCACCATCACATCACTCCATCACACCACCACTCCTCCACACCACCACTCCATCACACCACCACTCCATCACACCACCACTCCATCACACCACCACTCCTCCACACCACCACTCCATCACACCACCACTCCATCACACCACCACTCCTCCACACCACCACTCCATCACACCACCACTCCTCCACACCACCACTCCATCACACCACCACTCCATCACACCACCACACCATCACACCACCACTCCTCCACACCACCACTCCATCACACCACCACTCCATCACACCACCACTCCTCCACACCACCACTCCATCACACCACCACTCCTCCACACCACCACTCCATCACACCACCACTCCATCACACCACCACTCCATCACACTATCATTCCATCACACCACCACTCCATCACACCACCACTCCTCCACACCACCACTCCATCACACCATCATTCCATCACACCACCACTCCATCACACCACCACTCCATCACACCACCACCACTCCATCACACCACCACTCCATCACACCACCACTCCATCACACCACCACTCCATCACACCACCACCACTCCATCACACCACCACTCCATCACACCACCACTCCATCACACCATCATTCCATCACACCATCACTCCATCACACCACCACTCCATCACACCACCACCATTCCATCACACCACCACTCCATCACACCACCACTCCATCACACCACCACCAGTCCATCACACCACCACTCCATCACACCACCACTCCATCACACCACCACCAGTCCATCACACCACCACTCCATCACACCACCACTCCATCACACCACCACTCCATCACACCATCACATCATCACACCACCACTCCATCACACCACCACTCCACCACACCACCACTCCATCACACCACCACTCCACCACACCACCACTCCATCACACCACCACTCCATCACACTACCACTACATCACATCACTCTATCACACCACCACTCCATCACACCACCACTCTATCACACCACCACTCCATCACACCACCACTCCATCACACCACCACTCCATCACACCATCACATCATCACACCACCACTCCATCACACCACCACTCCACCACACCACCACTCCATCACAGCACCACTCCATCACACCACCACCAGTCCATCACACCACCACTCCATCACACCACCACTCCATCACACCACCACTCCATCACACCACCACTCCACCACACCATCACATCATCACACCACCACTCCATCACACCACCACTCCACCACACCACCACTCCATCACACCACCACCACTCCACCACTCCATCACACCACCACCACTCCATCACACCACCACTCCATCACACTACCACACCACCAGCCACCACACTATCACACCATCATACCATAATACCACCACACCATGATACCACCAGACCATCACACCACCACACCATCATTCCACCAGAATCTTTGCTTCCCCCACTTCTAGTGCCTCACACACAACTTGTTTCCAGTTGCTTCTATCTTGAGCGAGCGATTCCCAGGTGCTGACGCTGATCTCTGTAACCTTGAGATCCAGCAGACGTCCTTGTAGCGAAGGTGTGGCCTGCCAGCTGCTCTCCAGCCTGAGGCAAGCGAATAGTGAGCAACTACTGCAGCATCAAACAAAATGTCTCTCATCGTCACTTTTCGTGTTTTGCTTTTTGCCTTCAGACGAGTTAAATTTAAAACTTCTGTCTGAGTGGAGTGAAGGTATGCATTTGAATTGCTGCTCCGAAGGCACGTTCCAGCAAACAGCAATGAAGATGACAAAAACTTTCCTCTGTTTTAGTCCCAACGTTTTTTGGCTGATTTATCAGGAGGTTTTAGGTGGAACAGTTCCAAGAGATCTTGATTAAACTGTGCCACTTTGTCTGAGTGGTTTGTTTTGCTCCCATCGATTCGGGGTTTTATTTCAGGCCTGGAGCGGTGAACTTTCTTAGGCTGAAGTCTCAGTTTTCAACAGACCAGAGAATGATCGGTATCACAATCAGCGCTGTGATAGGTGCGAGTATGTAGTACACTTTTCAAAGAAGATTGCCGGATGATGATCAGGTCGAGCTGGTGCCAGTGTTTAAATCGTAGGTGCCTCCACAAAACTTTATGCTGTGGTTTCGTCTGAAAAAAAGTGTTGGTGATGCTGAGATTGTGATATGAGCACATCTCCAAGAGTCGCTGTCCATTTTCATTCATCTTTCCGACACCAAATTTACCAAGACATGGGGACCAAGAGTAATGATCATCACCCACTCTTGCATTAAAGTCACCCAGCAGTATCAGTTGTTCTTCTTTAGGGATTTTGTTGAAAAGCGAATCTAGCTGGTCATAGAAATCGTCTTTGGAATAACTCGTTGCGTTAAGGGTTGGTGCATAGGCACTGATGAGGTTGACACTTCACCACACCACTTCATTACACACAAGCATATCAACACCACCACCACCACAACACTGAAACTGTCACCATAACAGACTACATGCACGCTTTCCTCCCCAAGATTCCAGCTTCTTCCTTGTGTCTCTTCTTGACTGGCAGCAAGCGCTACACAGGCATGTTGGCCGAGGTGGTCGCTGCTGTCGCCAAGTGCTATGCCCGCTTCAAGAAGCAGTCCTTCAAGAGAAACCACTCTGACTTCAATGGCCAGGTACTACTACTACTACTACTACTACTACTACTACTACTACTACTACTACTACTACTACTACTACTACTACTACTACTACTACCACTACTACTACTACTACTACTAATACTACTACTACTACTACTACTACTACTACTACTACTACTACTACTACTACTACTACTACTACTACTACTACTACTACTACTACTACAACTACTATTACCACAACTCTGCTATTTTTACTAATAATCTTACTAGTGCTACTTGGCATTCATCCATCTCGGTTAATGATGATACCGCTCTCATATGCTCTTTGGCGGTAGTTTCTGGAGTGGCTCAGCAGACCGATTCTGGCTATTTGCCAGTTGAAGCCAATAGTCATTTGCGCAGCGTCGAGCAGTCTGCTGGGCTTTTCTTCGGGCAGCTTTCAACTCTTCGAAGGTGGACTGACTCGGGTCGCGTTTGTATTCGATCAATGTCTTTTTTTTAGCGTCAATAACAGGCTCAAGATCTGCCGCGTTCGCTTCGAACCAGTCGGTGTTCTTGTGTTCCTTTTTACGTGAGTAAAGCAGTTCTGAAGATGGTATTCCGGAGCGAGTTCCATCTGACTTCCGCATTAGGCTCTTGGTCGCAGTGTTGCAGCTCCCCCAGCCGATCTATGAACTCCTGGTTCTTGGCCTGATGGGTGATCTGATATGTGTTGATTTTCGGCTGGCATTTCTTCTTGGAGAGGTGGAGCTTCTTGGGGCGCAACTTTATCTTTGACGCGATCAGAGAGTGGTCTGTATCGCAATCGGCACTATGGTAAGCTCTGGTGCTGCGGACGTTGTTCAACGAGTTGTGCCTGGTGATGATCAAGTCCAGTTGATGCCAATGATTTGATCTTGGATGTCTCTGAGACACCTTGTGACATGCTTTGTTCTGGAAGAACGTGTCTGTCACACACAGGTTGTGGTAGCAACAGAATTCGAGTAATCTCTAGCTGTTTTCGTTCATTTTTCCAAGACTATGGTGACCCAGCACATCTGGTCATGAGTCGTGGTCAGAACCAACCTGGGCGTTAAAATCTCCCAGAAGGCAGAGGTGTTCGGAAGCAGGAACTGTGGCAACAACGCTGCTTAGTTGTTCGTAGAATTGATCTTCAGTCTCGGCGCTGGCCTGCATAGTCGGTGCATAGATGCACAGAAGATTAACAAAGCCAGATGCTGTGAGAAGGCGTAGAGTGAGGATTCTCTCTGTGCCGCGGGAAGGAGGTTTGGACATGCAAAGCAGAGTGTTCAATTAATCAATCAAATCAATTTCTATAGTGCTTATCCACATTGCCACCCCTTGGCTATGACAACCTTGGAACCTACTGCTACTACTACTACTACTACTACTACTACTACTACTACTACTACTACTACTACTACTACTACTACTACTACTACTACTACTACTACTACTACTACTACTACTACTACTACTACTACTACTACTATTACTACTAATACTACTACTACTACTACTACTACTATTACTACTAATACTACTACTACTACTACTACTACTACTACTAATACTACTACTATTACTACTACTACTGCTTCTACTGTTACTACTATTACTACTACTACTACTACTAATACTACTACTACTACTACTACTACTACTACTACTACTACTACTACTACTACTACTACTACTACTACTACTACTACTACTACTACTACTACTACTACTACTTCTACTACTAATACTACTATTAATATAATATATTAAAAATTTTGTGTGATTAACAAAAGCCTATTTTTATAAAACTTCATGTTGTGCTAGAAAGATTGGAATAGGCTTATATTGTAGATTCAAATGTTCCATACGTTTATGAATAATTTATTTCCAATTCATTTATTTATTTTAATTAAATAAAAACAAAAATCCACTTTTTCTACTTCTAGTCCACGGTATGCATGTTTCAAAATTTTTAGCCTGAAGGTTTCTAGCTATGATGTATATTGATAGGGGCAGGTTGCAAAGATGGAACGATTTTTAACCCATTAATGCATACTGTTCTTTTTTAAAGACAACAATTCAAACAAAATTTAAAAATAGTTATCTTGATTATATTCATTATTTTGAAGTTAATCCAATCCTGTATAAACTGAAGTTTTTGTCTATTTTTTCTGTTTGATTCCAAATTGATTGAGTGTTTCGATATTCTGATTTTCAACGCGATAACCAAAAGTTTTTGTGTTTTTGTAAGGGCTCGTGAAAAAAGTTAGTTATTATTAAATTTAATTTTTACCATTCATACTATTTAATATTATTTTATTGGAATTTATTCTTATATCTTATTTTAAAATAAATTTTATTTTACATCTAATATTATTTCAAAAACTGCGTTTTATTGAGTGTTCTTTTTTAAGGACATTATGCAGTAATACTGATGGTAAAATAAATTATTTTCAGATTCGCTCTTCATGAAGTCATTAGTATTTTGGAAGATGACAATGATTTCTTCTCAGCAGATACAGTTCTAATAGTTCAAACGACAAATCAAAATTTGAAAACATGTCTTTCCTCACATTGTTTAATTAATTTTTTTATGTAACAGTCATCAAGTTGATAACTATACAGTATAGCTAAATTGTGTCCATGGTCGTTTTGTTCGCAGTAAATCCTGCGGTTTGCTAAAGGAGCAAACCTGAAAGCATAATTATAGCCTATACTCATTCTTTCAGGCAATCAATCAATCAAATAAATTTCTATAGCGCTCTACCTTCAAATTCAAGAGGCTATGCTCCTTTGGCAAATCGTAGGATTCATTGACCATGGACACAATCTAGCTGTAAGCAATTCTATAACTGTCAACAGATTTGAATAATTATTAAGGTATTTTCATTGCAATCACAATGAGAAAGTTAATAAATTAGACAGAATGGCCAAAGTGCTTCCATTATTTGATGCTATGAATGACAGATTTCACAAGTTTTAGCCCAATGAATTCCTTTGGCAATTGATGAATCAATCGTGCCATATTATGAGAGACATTCATCAAAAGAACTTATCAGAGGGAATCCATAAGGTTTGGGAATACAGTTTGGTGTCTAAATAATAGGCTTGGTTATTTGGTAAACCCCTATCAAGGAGCATCGGAAGAGTACAACAGCGGTTTAGGCCTTGGTGGATCGTTGGTATCCAAAATAATATCATTTTACTGGTCAAATTAAAGATGGGCAAAAAAATGCAAGCAATGTGGAAAGAAAGTGCAGAAAAATGCCTTAAATGTAATGTAGCTTTACATTTAGAGTGCTTCAGCATCTACCACGAATCATGATTACCGTCAGTAGCAATGCATGGTGTCCTTTTTTAAGGACATTATTTATTTTCATTATAACTTTTTTTGTGTAAAATATTTCAGACTAATTTTTTAATTTTATTTTTTAGAATCATTTCTTTAATAACATGTAAAAAAATTAATTAATACCTTTGAGTCATGCATTAATGGGTTAACGTAGCCTCATAGCTCAATTGCATAAGAAATAATTTAAATTTATATTGATACCTTGTCTAGTTATGTGAACCCAAACATAAGAATATGAAACGAAATAAAAAGAAGTTATTTTTACTTCAAACATAAACATTTAAAATTCCATCTTGAACAACTGGGCTCCCAAGGGGGAGTGCTTAGCTCCCTAAGATGAATTTATATTGTATATAATAAAAAATGTCGTTTAAACGTATTTATCGTCAAACTTGTTTATTATCTAAAGAAATGAACCAGTTTTAATTTAATGTGAATTGTCATTTAATAAAGTTAACTTAACTAAATTAAGTTTAGCTTTTAGGTTAGTTTTGTAAATGCAACTTTTTTTTTGCTTTAGGCTTTCTAGTTTTCATTTTGATTATGAGGTGCTATAAAGCCGATGTAAAGCTAATGAATACTAACGGATTCTTAATTATTGTAAAGTAAATAATCGGTTCATATTAATTTTCAATAGTTTATATAAAATATATACTCTTTATAGTCTGGATAAAATATTTACTATACATAGTTTATGTATAGTGTGTAGTAGGGTGCTTCCAAAAAATGAAAGTATCAGGATCGTGTTCGCCAACCCTGCATTACATGATGCTAGTTAGAAAAAGGCTGTAAAAAAAAATTGGTGGAAAATAATAATATTTAGGACATGCTCAACGCTTTCAAAGTTTTCAATATTTGTGTCAAAACCTGCGATCGCGAGTTAAAACCTGTAGAACACATCTATGACAGTTGTAGATACTTTATTAACTGAAAATTTATCCAGCGTCAAAATCAAAATTATCAGTATTAATATTCAATAGTCATCAAAGTCATTCAAAAGTCTTAACGTTTATGTTCTTTGGGAACTAACTGTAACTTGGCATCAACTGCTGATGACTTAGTCGGTGCCGAAAACTTTTTTCTATGGTCCTCGACAACTTGAAGGAGATATTGCTTCTGTTCTTCATTGCGTGTCAAACTCGTGTTGAACTCTTGAATCAACGCAACCCCACGTTCAGCCAAGTCATTGACGACTTTGACAGATTGCACAAGTCGTTTGCTTTCTTGATACTCTGATTGAGATTCCCACTCACTGGGATCGACCTGCAAGAAGTCCTGGGATATGCCAAGAATCGTGAAGAAATAGTTAGTGCTCTTTGTAACAAAGTTGTGAAGTTTCTTAGTAGTTGGATGCTCAAATGGCTGAATTCGTTTTAGAGGCTCATCTGAGCCTTCAACTTCTTGGAGTGCCACTACCATCAAGCGCTTCTCCTCTATAGTGACAGCATCATCAAAGAAGCCAAAGGCAATAAGTGTTTCAGAGAGATACCAAAGGTGTCGCTCAAAGGCTGTAGTGGCAGCCTTGGCAATTTCAGTATTTGGATATTCAGATAAAGCACATAACAGTGCAAGGTCTTGTCGTGGAGCACAGTTTGCAGCTGGACTTTCAAACCAGTATTTCAGATATACTTTAGTGATGAACAAACTTACTTCTTGCAGGTGATGCCATATTTTCTGACCATAGGAAAGACTTCTAGATTTTCGACAGCTGGCGCCTGCGTCTAGTGGATCGTATTGTTTGCGAAATAACCACATCTTTATGGAATAAATGGCCCTCGCCATCCATCGAGCTCTGTGAATAGCACCAGGGTACCGAAACCGTATTCCACGTTCAGGTGTGCCTCCTAAGAAAATGATAGACAGTTCAAGCAATTCACAGTAGTCGTCACGAGGTTGAAATTTATTCAGCTGAGACTGTGCAAACTTTATGACATCATCCTTCCAAGGAGCTATCATACTTGCTAAAGTGTTATCTTCAACTGCTGTACAAAATAACTTCTGGTCAATACGGGGCCAATAAATTTTGAAATGACCAAACAACTCCATGTTAGGAGACCTTGAGACGTCATGAACGCTGAAAACCTTTTCAAGAATAATTTCGGAGATGTGGTGACGACAGGCCAAATTGATTAACTGTCGACCAAGCTCTGCTTCCAGACGAATACAAGTGCCACCTTTTGTTCCAGCATTTGAAGGCGTTGTATCAAAGCAGAGACCCTTGATCCTGTCTCGCAAGCCCCATTCATCAATAGTTTGTGTGATTGCTTGTGACATTGAAGCCGCCGTGCCATCTTGGAGCTTAGGGACAGCTAACCATTTTACCACATATAGTGTAGGTCACATCACACAATAACTAAACACATACATTTACATATATAAGTAAGTTCTAAAATACGTATTTGCCATATTTGGTCAGAAAATCGATAAAAATGCTAAAAACGTGTATTTTGAAACGTGTTGAGCATGTTCTAAATATTAATTTAATTAAGAAATATTTTGGCTATTGAGTTTTAATGTGAGACATCATCAAATGATGGGTTGGTCGATAATGAATACCTAATTTAAAAATTTAGCATTATGGATGGAAGCACCCTAGTGTGTAGAGTATATACTATATAGACTGTATAGAGTATATACTCTATAGACTGTATAGAGTATATACTATATAGACTGTATAGAGTATATACAATATAGACTGTATAGAGTATATACAATATAGACTGTATAGAGTATATACTATATAGACTGTATAGAGTATATACTATATAGACTGTATAGAGTATATACTATATAGACTGTATAGAGTATATACTATATAGGCTTCTACAGTCTTATTATAAATTTAATTTTAGGAAAATATTCGTATTCTATTTCAGGCAACTATTTGTATTCCATTTTAGGCAACTATTCATATTTCATTATAGGCAACTATTCATATTCTATTTTTGGCAACTATTCTCATTCCATTTTAGGCAACTATTCATATTTCATTTTAGGCAACTATGACCATGCTAAAATTTTTAATTTTACAATTTGCACACAATAAAACTGTTTTGCATCATCTAAATACTAATAAAAATTGAAATTATTTACCTTCGGAAGTTGAGAAAAAAATGTTATCTTCCAATATTGAAACAATACTTCTAGAAATTAGTATTTCAAGTATTCTAATTGAATGAGACAACTTTTAGAAACGAAACCAACATACAAATGTGCATATAAGACGGATGCATAGATATGAAATAAAACTTTGTCAAAGCGCATAACTGTAAAAAAGTTCGTTCCATCTTTGGAACCGGTTCATCTTGGCTAACCTCTCTCTATATCTCTCAGACATCATTTTGAAATTCCAAGTTTTTTTAGAAAAATAAACGCAAAATCGAATAAATCGAATCGAGACAAATGAAATAATCTCAACATTAAAAACTGAATAGAAGTGGTTTCAAGTTTTTATAACTTTTTATTCAGCCTCAGAAATAAGTGAAACAAATGGAATGTGAACTGAATCTTGTTGTATATACCAGGGCCCGCACTGTCGAAATCTCTCGGTGGTATGTAGGCACTGTTCTTAGCTTTCCTTTATAGAATACGGGCTCCATCTGTTGCCGAAAGGGAAAGTTACTTCTCTCTCCCATCTTCATTCCAGACCACTTCACGAAAGATCTTTTGAGCAGCGCCACTAAAACTCCCAAAACATTTGAAAAGATCCCGGTCTTTAATACTTTTCTATCTTTCAGTCCTCCTGAGGCTCGACTTCAACGGCCAGCTGGACGAGATCCGTATGTTCCAAAGTCGAAGGAAGCATTCATCACAAAAGCTCTTCTACGCAGCCTCTCACTGGACAAAAAGCCAGCCTCGCCTTCTTGATGCAGAAGAGGCTGCCAATGAGAGTTTTGTGGTGTTTGCACGGGCGTGATCCAATGTTGAACATGAGCGGCTGCTTGCATGCAGTGAGCTCTCTTACGTGTTAACTGAAAAACGAAGGAAGTTGTTGGCCAGCGCCAGCAGCAGAATGAAGAGCAGAGACAACAAGATTCTTCTTCGGCATTTAGAAATTATAATCTTAATTTGTGTTTGAAGTCGTTTTAAAAAGGCGATAATGGTGAGGTCAAGTGGGGGTTTGTGCCAATGAACTTGTTAATGTAACATTGCAAGTGATTCTAATAAGAACCACTACCTTTCGGGCGAATTGATTAATCATAAACTTATCATTATTATTATTATTATTATTTTCATTATTATTTTTATTATCATTATTATTATCATCATTATTTATATTATTATTATCATTATTATTATTATCATTAGTAGTAGTAGTAATTATAATTTTATCTACAATTATTTCTGAAACGACAGGTGTGCATGCTGGCAGACAACGTAGGCTCCTTCTTCTTGTTCGACATGCTGACGCACGCTGCAAGCACCACGCCTGCAACTCCCACTGCAAGGATGACTAGTGCCAATGTCCCGAATCTAGCCCTATCCTCCCTGGCAAACCACGTGCCAACTAACCCACCAACCAGAGGGCTTCTAGGGCAACAAAAAGTGATCAAGAAGGCGAGTCAGAGCTTCAGCAGTGTTTCCACCAGGCAAGCACAGGCGCCCCCCACTTGCGTCGCCCAATCACGCCCTTCCTCCGTGCAGAAGTCCCTCTCGAACGACTCGTCGCCATTGGCCAGCAGGAAGGAGGATGTCTCCGTGCAGGCAGTTGCAGCACTCACTTTCCAGGTCGATGACGTCTTCATATTCGGCTCCTCCCTCCCTTTCCTCCTTGTTCACCGTCTCCACACGGGATTCTATGAGAGTTCGTGGAAGCTGCTTGCATCTGCTGAGACCCACATCTCCACCATCCAACCACACTCCACCATCCAACCACACTCCACACTCTAACCACACTCCACCATCCAACCACACTCCACCATCCAACCACACTCCACCCTCCAACCACACTCCACCATCCAACCACACTCCACCCTCCAACCACACTCCACCATCCAACCACACTCCACCCTCCAACCACACTCCACCATCCAACCACACTCCACCATCCAACCACACTCCACCCTCCAACCACACTCCACCATCCAACCACACTCCACCCTCCAACCACACTCCACCATCCAACCACACTCCACCATCCAACCACACTCCACCATCCAACCACACTTCACCATCCAACCACACTCCACCTTCCAACCACACTCCATCCTCCAACCCCACTCCATCATCCAACCACACTCTACCCTCCAACCACACTCTCCCTCCAACCACACTCCACCCTCCAACCACACTCCACCATCCAACCACACTCCACCCTCCAACCACACTCCACCATCCAACCACACTCCACCATTCAACCACACTCCACCCTCCAACCACACTCCACCATCCAACCACACTCCACCCTCCAACCACACTCCACCATCCAACCACACTCCACCCTCCAACCACACTCCACCATCCAACCACACTCTACCCTCCAACCACACTCCACCATCCAACCAAACTCCACCATCCAACCACACTCCACCATCCAACCACACTCCACCCTCCAACCACACTCCACCATCCAACCACACTCCACCCTCCAACCACACTCCACCATCCAACCACACTCCACCATCCAACCACACTCCACCATCCAACCACACTTCACCATCCAACCACACTCCACCCTCCAACCACACTCCATCCTCCAACCACACTCCACCATCCAACCACACTCCACCAACCAACCACACTCCACCATCCAACCACACTCTACCCTCCAACCACACTCCACCATCCAACCACACTCCCCCTCCAACCACACTCCACCCTCGAACCCCACTCCACCATCCAACCACACTCCACCCTCCAACCACACTCCACCATCCAACCACACTCCACCCTCTAACCACACTCCACCATCCAACCACACTCTACCCTCCAACCACACTCCACCCTCCAACCACACTCCACCATCCAACCACACTCCACCATCCAACCACACTCCACCATCCAACCACACTCCACCATCCAACCACACTTCACCATCCAATCACACTCCACCATCCAACCACACTCCACCATTCAACCACACTCCACCCTCCAACCACACTCCACCATCCAACCACACTCCACCCTCCAACCACACTCCACCATCCAACCACACTCCACCCTCCAACCACACTCCACCATCCAACCACACTCTACCCTCCAACCACACTCCACCATCCAACCACACTCCACCATCCAACCACACTCCACCATCCAACCACACTTCACCATCCAACCACACTCCACCCTCCAACCACACTCCATCCTCCAACCCCACTCCATCATCCAACCACATTCCACCAACCAACCACACTCCACCATCCAACCACACTCCACCCTCTAACCACACTCCACCATCCAACCACACTCTACCCTCCAACCACACTCCACCATCCAACCACACTCCACCATCCAACCACACTCCACCATCCAACCACACTCCATCCTCCAACCCCACTCCATCATCCAACCACACTCCACCAACCAACCACACTCCACCCTCCAACCACACTCCACCCTCAAACCACACTCCATCATCCAACCACACTCCACCATCCAACCACACTCCCCCTCCAACCACACTCACCCTCGAACCCCACTCCACCATCCAACCACACTCCACCCTCCAACCACACTCCACCATCCAACCACACTCCACCCTCTAACCACACTCCACCATCCAACCACACTCTACCCTCCAACCACACTCCACCATCCAACCACACTCCACCATCCAACCACACTCCACCATCCAACCACACTCCATCCTCCAACCCCACTCCATCATCCAACCACACTCCACCAACCAACCACACTCCACCCTCCAACCACACTCCACCCTCAAACCACACTCCATCATCCAACCACATTCCACCCTCCAACCACACTCCCCCTCCAACCACACTCCACCCTCCAACCACACTCCACCATCCAACCACACTCCCCCTCCAACCACACTCCACCCTCGAACCCCACTCCACCATCCAACCACACTCCACCCTCCAACCACACTCCACCATCCAACCACACTCCACCCTCCAACCACACTCCACCATCCAACCACACTCCACCATCCAACCACACTCTACCCTCCAACCACACTCCACCCTCCAACCACACTCCACCATCCAACCACACTCCACCATCCAACCACACTCCACCATCCAACCACACTCCGCCATCCAACCACACTTCACCATCCAACCACACTCCACCATCCAACCACACTCCACCATTCAACCACACTCCACCCTCCAACCACACTCCACCATCCAACCACACTCCACCCTCCAACCACACTCCACCATCCAACCACACTCCACCCTCCAACCACACTCCACCATTCAACCACACTCTACCCTCCAACCACACTCCACCATCCAACCACACTCCACCATCCAACCACACTCCACCATCCAACCACACTTCACCATCCAACCACACTCCACCCTCCAACCACACTCCATCCTCCAACCCCACTCCATCATCCAACCACACTCCACCAACCAACCACACTCCACCCTCCAACCACACTCCACCCTCAAACCACACTCCATCATCCAACCACACTCCACCATCCAACCACACTCCCCCTCCAACCACACTCCACCCTCGAACCCCACTCCACCATCCAACCACACTCCACCCTCCAACCACACTCCACCATCCAACCACACTCCACCCTCTAACCACACTCCACCATCCAACCACACTCTACCCTCCAACCACACTCCACCATCCAACCACACTCCACCATCCAACCACACTCCACCATCCAACCACACTCCATCCTCCAACCCCACTCCATCATCCAACCACACTCCACCAACCAACCACACTCCACCCTCCAACCACACTCCACCCTCAAACCACACTCCATCATCCAACCACATTCCACCCTCCAACCACACTCCCCCTCCAACCACACTCCACCCTCCAACCACACTCCACCATCCAACCACACTCCCCCTCCAACCACACTCCACCCTCGAACCCCACTCCACCATCCAACCACACTCCACCCTCCAACCACACTCCACCATCCAACCACACTCCACCCTCTAACCACACTCCACCATCCAACCACACTCTACCATCCAACCACACTCCACCATCCAACCACACTCCACCATCCAACCACACTCCACCCTCCAACCACACTCCACCATCCAACCACACTCCACCATCCAACCACACTCCCCCTCCAACCACACTCCACCCTCGAACCCCACTCCACCATCCAACCACACTCCACCATCCAACCACACTCCACCCTCCAACCACACTCCACCATTCAACCACACTCTACCCTCCAACCACACTCCACCATCCAACCACACTCCACCATCCAACCACACTCCACCATCCAACCACACTTCACCATCCAACCACACTCCACCCTCCAACCACACTCCATCCTCCAACCCCACTCCATCATCCAACCACACTCCACCAACCAACCACACTCCACCCTCCAACCACACTCCACCCTCAAACCACACTCCATCATCCAACCACACTCCACCATCCAACCACACTCCCCCTCCAACCACACTCCACCCTCGAACCCCACTCCACCATCCAACCACACTCCACCCTCCAACCACACTCCACCATCCAACCACACTCCACCCTCTAACCACACTCCACCATCCAACCACACTCTACCCTCCAACCACACTCCACCATCCAACCACACTCCACCATCCAACCACACTCCACCATCCAACCACACTCCATCCTCCAACCCCACTCCATCATCCAACCACACTCCACCAACCAACCACACTCCACCCTCCAACCACACTCCACCCTCAAACCACACTCCATCATCCAACCACATTCCACCCTCCAACCACACTCCCCCTCCAACCACACTCCACCCTCCAACCACACTCCACCATCCAACCACACTCCCCCTCCAACCACACTCCACCCTCGAACCCCACTCCACCATCCAACCACACTCCACCCTCCAACCACACTCCACCATCCAACCACACTCCACCCTCTAACCACACTCCACCATCCAACCACACTCTACCCTCTAACCACACTCCACCCTCCAACCACACTCCACCATCCAACCACACTCCACCATCCAACCACACTCCACCATCCAACCACACTCCACCATCCAACCACACTCCACCATCCAACCACACTTCACCATCCAACCACACTCCACCATCCAACCACACTCCACCATTCAACCACACTCCACCCTCCAACCACACTCCACCATCCAACCACACTCCACCCTCCAACCACACTCCACCATCCAACCACACTCCACCCTCTAACCACACTCCACCATCCAACCACACTCTACCATCCAACCACACTCCACCATCCAACCACACTCCACCATCCAACCACACTCCACCCTCCAACCACACTCCACCATCCAAACACACTCCACCCTCTAACCACACTCCACCATCCAACCACACTCCACCCTCCAACCACACTCCACCATCCAACCACACTCCACCCTCTAACCACACTCCACCATCCAACCACACTCTACCCTCCAACCACACTCCACCCTCCAACCACACTCCACCATCCAACCACACTCCACCATCCAACCACACTCCACCATCCAACCACACTCCCCCTCCAACCACACTCCACCCTCCAACCACACTCCACCATCCAACCACACTCCCCCTCCAACCACACTCCACCCTCGAACCCCACTTCACCATCCAACCACACTCCACCCTCCAACCACACTCCACCATCCAACCACACTCCACCCTCTAACCACACTCCACCATCCAACCACACTCTACCATCCAACCACACTCCACCATCCAACCACACTCCACCATCCAACCACACTCCACCCTCCAACCACACTCCACCATCCAACCACACTCCACCCTCTAACCACACTCCACCATCCAACCACACTCCACCATCCAACCACACTCCACCATCCAACCACACTTCACCATCCAACCACACTCCACACTCCATCCTCCAACCCCACTCCATCATCCAACCACCTTCCACCCTCCAACCACACTCCCCCTCCAACCACACTCCACCCTCCAACCACACTCCACCATCCAACCACACTCCCCCTCCAACCACACTCCACCCTCGAACCCCACTCCATCATCCAACCACACTCCACCCTCCAACCATCCTCCACCCTCCAACCCCACTCCACCATCCAACCACACTTCACCATCCAACCCCACTCCACCCTCCAACCACACTCCACCCTCCAAACCCACTCCATCATCCAACCACACTCCACCCTCCAACCAAACTCCCCCTCCAACCACACTCCACCCTCCAACCACACTCCCCCTCCAACCACACTCCACCCTCCAACCACACTCCACCCTCCAACCACACTCCCCCTCCAACCACACTCCACCCTCCAACCACACTTCACCATCCAACCACACTCCACCCTCCAACCACACTTCACCATCCAACCACACTCCACCCTCCAAACCCACTCCATCATCCAACCACACTCCACCCTCCAACCACACTCCCCCTCCAACCACACTCCACCCTCCAACCACACTCCACCCTCGAACCCCACTCCATCATCCAACCACACTCCACCCTCCAACCACACTCCACCTCCAACCACACTCCACCCTCCAACCACACTTCACCATCCAACCACACTCCACCCTCCAACCACACTTCACTATCCAACCACACTTCACCATCCAACCACACTTCACCATCCAACCACACTCCACCCTCCAACCACACTCCACCATCCAACCACACTCCACCCTCCAACCACACTCCACCATCCAACCACACTTCACCATCCAACCACACTCCACCCTCTAACCACACTCCACCATCCAACCACACTCCACCATCCAACCACACTCCACCATCCAACCACACTTCACCATCCAACCACACTCCACACTCCATCCTCCAACCCCACTCCATCATTCAACCACCTTCCACCCTCCAACCACACTCCCCCTCCAACCACACTCCACCCTCCAACCACATTCCACCATCCAACCACACTCCCCCTCCAACCACACTCCACCCTCGAACCCCACTCCATCATCCAACCACACTCCACCCTCCAACCACCCTCCACCCTCCAACCCCACTCCACCATCCAACCACACTTCACCATCCAACCACACTCCACCCTCCAACCACACTCCACCCTCCAAACCCAGTCCATCATCCAACCACACTCCACCCTCCAACCAAACTCCCCCTCCAACCACACTCCACCCTCCAACCACACTCCCCCTCCAACCACACTCCACCCTCCAACCACACTTCACCCTCCAACCACACTCCCCCTCCAACCACACTCCACCCTCCAACCACACTTCACCATCCAACCACACTCCACCCTCCAACCACACTTCACCATCCAATCACACTCCACCCTCCAAACCCACTCCATCATCCAACCACACTCCACCCTCCAACCACACTCCCCCTCCAACCACACTCCACCCTCCAACCACACTCCACCCTCCAACCACACTCCACCCTCCAACCACACTCCCCCTCCAACCACACTCCACCCTCCAACCACACTCCACCCTCCAACCACACTCCCCCTCCAACCACACTCCACCCTCCAACCACACTTCACCATCCAACCACACTCCACCCTCCAAACCCACTCCATCATCCAACCACACTCCACCCCCCAACCACACTCCCCCTCCAACCACACTCCACCCTCCAACCACACTCCACCCTCCAACCACACTCCACCCTCGAACCCCACTCCATCATCCAACCACACTCCACCCTCCAACCACACTCCCCCTCCAACCACACTCCACCCTCCAACCACACTTCACCGTTCAACCACACTCCACCCTCCAAATACACTTCACTATCCAACCACACTTCACCATCCAACCACACTTCACCATCCAACCACACTCCACCCTCCAACCACACTCCACCATCCAACCACACTCCACCCTCCAACCACACTCCACCATCCAACCACACTTCACCATCCAACCACACTCCACCCTCTAACCACACTCCACCATCCAACCACACTCCACCATCCAACCACACTCCACCATCCAACCACACTTCACCATCCAACCACACTCCACACTCCATCCTCCAACCCCACTCCATCATCCAACCACCTTCCACCCTCCAACCACACTCCCCCTCCAACCACACTCCACCCTCCAACCACACTCCACCATCCAACCACACTCCCCCTCCAACCACACTCCACCCTCGAACCCCACTCCATCATCCAACCACACTCCACCCTCCAACCACCCTCCACCCTCCAACCCCACTCCACCATCCAACCACACTTCACCATCCAACCACACTCCACCCTCCAACCACACTCCACCCTCCAAACCCACTCCATCATCCAACCACACTCCACCCTCCAACCAAACTCCCCCTCCAACCACACTCCACCCTCCAACCACACTCCCCCTCCAACCACACTCCACCCTCCAACCACACTCCACCCTCCAACCACACTCCCCCTCCAACCACACTCCACCCTCCAACCACACTTCACCATCCAACCACACTCCACCCTCCAACCACACTTCACCATCCAACCACACTCCACCCTCCAAACCCACTCCATCATCCAACCACACTCCACCCTCCAACCACACTCCCCCTCCAACCACACTCCACCCTCCATCCACACTCCACCCTCCAACCACACTCCACCCTCGAACCCCACTCCATCATCCAACCACACTCCACCCTCCAACCACACTCCCCCTCCAACCACACTCCACCCTCCAACCACACTTCACTATCCAACCACACTTCACCATTCAACCACACTTCACCATCCAACCACACTCCACCCTCCAACCACACTCCATCCTCCAACCCTACTCCATCATCCAACCACACTCCACCAACCAACCACACTCCACCCTCCAACCACACTCCCCCTCCAACCACACTCCACCCTCAAACCACACTCCATTATCCAACCACACTCCACCCTCAAACCACACTCCACCCTCCAACCACACTCCACCCTCCATCCACACTCCATCATCCAACCACACTCCACCAACCAACCACACTCCACCCTCCAACCACACTCCATCATCCAACCACACTCCACCCTCCAACCACACTCCACCCTCCAACCACACTTCACCATCCAACCACACTCCACCCTCCAACCACACTTCACTATCCAACCACACTTCACCATCCAACCACACTTCACCATCCAACTACACTCCACCCTCCAACCACACTCCATCCTCCAACCCCACTCCATCATCCAACCACACTCCACCAACCAACCACACTCCACCCTCCAACCACACTCCCCCTCCAACCACACTCCACCCTCAAACCACACTCCATCATCCAACCACACTCCACCCTCAAACCACACTCCACCCTCCAACCACACTCCACCCTCCATCCACACTCCATCATCCAACCACACTCCACCCTCCAACCACACTCCACCAACAACCACACTCCATCATCCATCCACACTTCATCATCCAACCACACTCCACCCTCCAACCACACTCCATCCTCCAACCACACCACTCGTCTTCCTTCTCACCAAGCACATCCACCTGCAGAAGGGCTCCCGAAGCCACGCTGCCAGCACTTGTACAACCTCTCCTACTGCAGCGACCCTCACTCCTTCCGCCTCGAACCTCTTATCGACACTCGCTTCCAAGGCATCCCACCGCTGCCTCTCCTCCGCTTCAGCAGGTTCGCAGACGAGGAAGCCCATGCTGTGTACCTGGGTGAGTGTGCTGTGGTGAAGAGTGGTGTGGTGGTGAAGAGTGGTGTGGTGGTGAAGAGTGGTGTGGTGGTGAAGAGTGGTGTGGTGGTGAAGAGTGGTGTGGTGGTGAAGAGTGGTGTGGTGGTGAAGAGTGGTGTGGTGGTGAAGAGTGGTGTGGTGGTGAAGAGTGGTGTGGTGGTGAAGAGTGGTGTGGTGGTGAGGATGGTGTGGTGGTGAGGTGAAGAGTGGTGTGGTGGTGAAGAGTGGTGTGGTGGTGAAGAGTGGTGTGGTGGTGAAGAGTGGTGTGGTGGTGAAGAGTGGTGTGGTGGTGAGGATGGTGTGGTGGTGAAGAGTGGTGTGGTGGTGAAGAGTGGTGTGGTGGTGAAGAGTGGTGTGGTGGTGAAGAGTGGTGTGGTGGTGAGGATGGTGTGGTGGTGAGGATGGTGTGGTGGTGAAGAGTGGTGTGGTGGTGAAGAGTGGTGTGGTGGTGAAGAGTGGTGTGGTGGTGAAGAGTGGTGTGGTGGTGAGGATGGTGTGGTGGTGAAGAGTGGTGAGGTGGTGAAGAGTGGTGTGGTGGTGAGGATGGTGTGGTGGTGAGGTGAAGAGTGGTGTGGTGGTGAGGAGTGGTGTGGTGGTGAAGAGTGGTGTGGTGGTGAAGAGTGGTGTGGTGATGAAGAGTGGTGTGGTGGTGAAGAGTGGTGTGGTGGTGAAGAGTGGTGTGGTGGTGAAGAGTGGTGGGTGGATGGTTGGAGGGTTGGATGATGGAGTGGTGGAAGGTTGGTGTAGGGTGCGTGGAGTGGTGGTGTGTTGGTGTAGGGTGCGTGGAGTGGTGGTGGTTGGTTGGTGGAGTGAGTGTTCTGTGGTTGGTGGTGGAAGATTGGAGGGATTGTGAAGTGAGTGTGATGTGGGAGGGTTGGTGGAGTGAAGGTATTGTAAGGTTGGGTTTTAGGTTAGCAACACTGTTAATTCCAGCAAGTATTGCACCAACCACATCAAACCAGTGGAAACTCTCAACAACCACACTGATATCTTCCACAAGCCACATCTCTCTCCATCCTTGAGTCATGACTTAGACAATGATGATAATGATGCTGATGATGATGATGATGATGATGAGGGTACATTCGACTATTTTTCATCATTCCGTAAAAAACCGTTTGACGAATCGAGTCATGATGATGATGATCAGTATATTGCTAGTGGTGATGGTATTATAGGTGGATTTTCAAGGCAAAGTTCCAACATCAACAGCAACCTCAGAAGCGTCAATAAAAGTTGGTTGAACGCACCACCCCAACCATTCTCACATCAAACTGCCCACTTCCACCTACCACACCATCCACCTATTTCACTGCTCCACGACACTGCCCCTTCAACATACCACCATAACAAACTACCTACCACACCACCCCTCACCACACCACTATGACAACTATCCTCCACACCAAACCATCCTCACCACTACACCATCTTCACCACCACACCACTCTTCACCACCACACCATCCTCACCACCACACCATCTTCACCACCACACCACTCTTCACCACCACACCATCCTCACCACCACACCACTCTTCACCACCTCACCACTCTTCACCACCACACCATCCTCACCACCACACCACTCTTCACCACCACACCACTCTTCACCACCACACCACTCTTCACCACCACACCACTCTTCACCACCACACCACTCTTCACCACCACACCACTCTTCACCACCACACCACTCTTCACCACTACACCACTCCTCACCACCACACCACTCTTCACCACCACACCACTCTTCACCACCACACCACTCTTCACCACCACACCACTATTCACCACCACACCACTCTTCACCACCACACCACTCTTCACCACCACACCACTCTTAACCACCACACCATCCTCACCACCACACCATCCTCACCACCACACCACTCTTCACCACCACACCATCTTCACCACCACACCACTCTTCACCACCACACCATCCTCACCACCACACCATCCTCACCACCACACCATCCTCACCACCACACCACTCTTCACCACCACACCATCCTCACCACCACACCACTCTTCACCACCTCACCATTCTTCACCACCACACCATCCTCACCACCACACCACTCTTCACCACCACACCACTCTTCACCACCACACCACTCTTCACCACCACACCACTCTTCACCACCACACCACTCTTCACCACCACACCACTCTTCACCACCACACCACTCTTCACCACTACACCACTCCTCACCACCACACCACTCTTCACCACCACACCACTCTTCACCACCACACCACTCTTCACCACCACACCACTCTTCACCACCACACCACTCTTCACCACCACACCACTCTTCACCACCACACCACTCTTCACCACCACACCACTATTCACCACCACACCACTCTTCACGACCACACAACTCTTCACCACCACACCACTCTTAACCACCACACCATCCTCACCACCACACAAGTCCTGCACAAGTGGTGGGGCAGCAAGCGCCTGGACTTCAGTCTGCACTCGCCACCCGCCTTCAAGCATCTGCCCAGCCACCTCCTGCCGCCCATCATCCACTCCTCCTTCTGGGAGTCCCAGCAGCTGGTCGCCTTTGTGCTGCGTCAGGTGGGAGGGGGGTGGTGATGGTGGTGATGGTGGGAGGGGGGTGGTGATGGTGGTGATGGTATTTAGGGGGTGGTGATGGTGGGAGGGGGTGGTGATGGTGGTGATGGTGGGAGGGGGGTGGGAGATGGTGGTGATGGTGGGAGATGATGGTGATGGTGGGAGGAGGGTGGGAGATGGTGGGAGAGGGGTGGAAGATGATGGTGATGGTGGGAGGGGGGTGGGAGATGGCGGTGATGGTGGGAGGGGGTGGTGATGGTGGGAGGGGGTGGTGATGGTGGGAGATGGTGGTGATGGTGGGAGAGAGGTGGGAGATGATGGTGATGGTGGGAGGGGGGTGGGAGATGGTGGTGATGGTGGGAGAGGGGTGGGAGATGATGGTGATGGTGGGAGGGGGGTGGGAGATGGTGGTGATGGTGGGAGAGGGGTGGGAGATGATGGTGATGGTGGGAGGGGGGTGGGAGATGGTGGTGATGGTGGGAGAGGGGTGGGAGATGGTGGTGATGGTGGTGATGGTGGGAGAGGGGTGGGTGATGGTGGTGATGGTGGGAGAGGGGTGGGAGATGATGGTGATGGTGGGAGGGGGGTGGGAGATGGTGGTGATGGTGGGAGGGGGGTGGGAGATGGTGGTGATGGTGGGAGGGGGGTGGGAGATGGTGGTGATGGTGGGAGGGGGGTGGGAGATGGTGGTGATGGTGGGAGGGGGGTGGGAGATGGTGGGAGATGATGGTGATTGTGGGAGGGGGGTGGTGATGGTGGGAGGGGGTTGTTATGGTGGTGATGGTGGGAGGGGGGTGGGAGATGGTGGTGATGGTGGGAGGGGGTGGGAGATGGTGGTGATGGTGGGAGGGGGGTGGGAAATGGTGGTGATGGTGGGAGGGGGGTGGGAGATGGTGGTGATGGTGGGAGGGGGGTGGGAGATGGTGGTGATGGTGGGAGGGGAGGGGAGTTGATGGTGATGGTGGGAGGGGGGTGGGAGATGGTGGTGATGGTGGGAGGGGGGTGGGAGATGGTGGTGATGGTGGGAGGGGGGTGGGAGATGGTGGTGATGGTGGGAGGGGGGTGGGAGATGGTGGTGATGGTGGGAGGGGGGTGGGAGTTGATGGTGATGGTGGGAGGGGGGTGGGAGATGGTGGTGATGGTGGGAGGGGGGTGGGAGATGGTGGTGATGGTGGGAGGGGGGTGGGAGATGGTGGTGATGGTGGGAGGGGGGTGGGAGATGGTGGTGATGGTGGGAGGGGGGTGGGAGATGGTGGTTAGGGTGGGAGGGGGGTGGGAGATGGTGGTGATGGTTGGAGGGGGTGGGAGATGGTGGTGATTGTGGGAGGGGGTGGTGATGGTGGGAGGGGGTGGTGATGGTGGGTGGGGGGTGGGAGATGGTGGTGATGGTGGTAGATGATGGTGATGGTGGGAGGAGGGTGGGAGATGGTGGGAGAGGGGTGGGAGATGATGGTGATGGTGGGAGGGGGGTGGGAGATGATGGTGATTGTGGGAGGGGGTGGTGATGGTGGGAGAGGGTGGTGATGGTGGGAGGGGGTGGTGATGGTGGGAGAGGGGTGGGAGATGATGGTGATGGTGGGAGGGGGGTGGGAGATGGTGGTGATGGTGGGAGGGGGGTGGGAAATGGTGGTGATGGTGGGAGGGGGGTGGGAGATGGTGGTGATGGTGGGAGGGGGTGGGAGGAGGGTGGAGATGGTGGTGATGGTGGGAGGGGGGTGGGAGATGGTGGTGATGGTGGGAGGGGGTGGGAGGAGGGTGGGAGATGATGGTGATGGTGGGAGGGGGGTGGGAGATGGTGGTGATGGTGGGAGGGGGGTGGGAGATGATGGTGATGGTGGGAGGGGGGTGGGAGATGGTGGTGATGGTGGGAGGGGTGTGGGAGTTGATGGTGATGGTGGGAGGAGGGTGGAGATGGTGGTGATGGTGGGAGAGGGGTGGGAGATGATGGTGATGGTGGGAGGGGGGTGGGAGATGATGGTGATGGTGGGAAGGGGGTGGGAGATGGTGGTGATGGTGGGAGGGGGTGGGAGATGATGGTGATGGTGGGAGGGGGGTGGGAGTTTATGGTGATGGTGGGAGGGGGGTGGAGATGGTGGTGATGGTGGGAGGGGGGTGGGAGATGGTGGTGATGGTGGGAGGGGGGTGGGAGATGGTGGTGATGGTGGGAGGGGGGTGGGAGATAGTGGTGATGGTGGGAAGGGGGTGGGAGATGGTGGTGAGGGTGGGAGGGGGGTGGGAGATGGTGGTGATGGTGGGAGGGGGGTGGGAGATGGTGGTGATTGTGGGAAGGTAGGAGAGTTTTTAGAATTATTTTCACGCACACTTGCATCGGGTTATGGCAGCATCCTCACAGCCTCCACCTGCAGACAGCATGTCACCTAAGTAGCAGAATTCAGGAACGACTTCAAGTTTGTCTTCATCAACAAGAACTTCCACAATTGGTCTTCCGTCTATCGGTCGAGCTGTGCTTTGACAGCGATCAAACTTGTAATTTGGGTCTGAGCGGAGGGAGCCTTTAATGTCTGAGCATCTCTTGTGCACCCAGGATGAGCACCCGCTGCATAGAACGGAGTTTTTGCTAGTTCCTTTAAGGCAGACTGCACATGGGTACTTTCCCGATTTCTTGGTCAGCTCTAGATTCGTAAGCAAACATGTTAACTTCCAAGTTTTTTTTCTCCATTCAGAGGTGGGTATAGTAAGAGATAGTGAGAGACAGTTAGTTATAACAAAACGATGGTGAAGCATCCATAAAAAGGTAAGTGATGATGAGAAGGCATTTTAAAGAATTAGAAAATAAGTCTCCCGCTTGCCTGTGAGTCCTCACTTGCATCACTGCCACCTGCAACACTGCCACCTGCAACACTGCCACCTGCAACACTGCCATCTGCAACACTGCCACTTGCAACACTGCCACCTGCAACACTGCCACTTGCAACACTGCCACCTGCAACACTGCCATCTGCAACACTGCCACTTGCAACACTGCCACCTGCAACACTGCCACCTGCAACACTGCCATCTGCAACACTGCCATCTGCAGCACTCAACTGCAGGCTCTGAAGCAGGATGCGGGTCTGTTGAGTGAGGAGGCTGTCGACCCGGCATGCAGCACGTTGGCAATGAGGAGTCCTTCGTTGGTGGTGTCGACGTCGTCGCTGCTGGGCAAGGAGAAGTGGTTAAGGAAGGGCACGCCTCTCAAGGTCAAGACTGTAAGTGGCCTGTGGAGGGACACTTTATTACGGCCTTTGTGGGCGTTTTAATGGCTATTGGGCCTTCGTGCTTGCTGCATTAGTTGTCGATGATCATTAAGATGCAACGACATTTGAGGCGCAAACGCCCTTCACCGATTTCTAAAGCTTTCTAAATGAATTATTTCTTTCTGAAAAATGAGAACTGGGTATTTAGAAGTGTGAACAGTGTTTCATCAAAGCATGAGCAACTTCACAACAATCCTCAAAGCGCCAAAACAACAACAACATCAACAACAACATCAAAATCAACAACAACAACACTACCGCATACCCACAACCTCCACGCGGTGCGGTGGGGGGCGCTCACGCCTCAAATGTGGGTACCTTCGGCCACCCTGCCAGGCCAAACCAGGTAGGTTTCTTCTTCTAAAGACAGTAGTGGCACTGGCCGCACTACTGTCTATGTTACAACAGGCCGGAGACATTGAGTCCAACCCTGGACCCAATATCAACAACAACAATAAATGCTCTGTGCGCGGTAAAAGCATCCGAGTCAACACACGCCCAATACTGTGCTCAGTTTGCCATCATCCAGCACATGCGACCTGCTCACACCTATCACGAAACCAAGTTGCCCTCTCTCAACAATGGAAAAGCCCCAAATGCAATGACCAGACCCTGAGCGTCAGCAACTCCCAAACGCCACAAGCCCTTTGTTGAGCCAACCACATCTGCAGTGCTCACACTGTGGCAACACCATCAGGAGAGGCACCTTACCAATCCAATGCGTGCAGTGCAAGGGCAATTTCCACAAAAAGTGCTCAGGACTAAGCAGGCAACAAACTCCAGCTTTGGACACGAACCAACCGGTGAAGCCCTTCTACAACAAGTGGTGCAGCATCGTCCTGGAATCGGCTGAAACCTTCATTCCTAAGAAGAAAAGAAGGCAAAGCTTCATCCCCTGGATGACTGCCCAAATAGAAGAAGCCATCAGGGTCAGAAACTGGGCAAGGTCACATGAACCTGACAGACACAAGTGGAAAGAAGCAGACGATCGGCTCAAGGTGCTCATACTTGAAGCAAAAGGGCGCATCTGGAGATCTAAGCTTGCCAAGATTGAAAAATCTAGGAACCCAGAGCAGGCGTGGCGGTTGATCAAGAACCTGAGAGGAGACCCTAGCACATCCGTCGACAAGTCCATCACGTACAAAGACCGCATTTGCATCACAAGCAAATCGCGTGCGAACGCATTCATCCAGGAATACGCAAGCATCAGCCAAGTCAAGAGTGACAAGGAACATCGGAAAACTAAGGTCTTCATCAATCGGAATCTCAACCACACCCGCTCGATCCTCGAGCAAGAGATCGAGAAAGCATTCACGATGTCTGAGCTTCAGCAAGGTATCCGCTCCATCTCCGCAGGCAAAGCCCCTGGACCTGACAACATCAGCAGCGACATGTTGAAACACCTACCCAGCAGTGCACAACAACACCTGCTGACACTTTTCAACATCTGCTGGAATCGCAGCGAATGCCCTCAGCAATGGCGGGATGCCATCATCATCCCGATCCTGAAGCGTGGCAAAAACCCTGCTGATGTGTCAAGCTACCGCCCGATCAGTCTTACCTCAGTGGTGGGGAAGCTTCTAGAAAAGATGATAAAAGCAAGGTTGATGTGGTGGTTGGAGAAGAAGCAGATACTGAGCGACAACCAGTCGGAGTTCAGGTCAGAGAGAGACACAACGGAACAATGCCTACGTCTCACGCAAACTGTCAGTGATGGGTTCCAGTCAAAACCGTCGCAACGCACCATTCTCACCCAGTACGACTACAGCCGAGCCTTCGACACAGTGTGGAGAAATAGGTTACTCAACAAAATGGTTGACATGGGCATACCTCCTTGCTTCACTGCCTACATCAAAGGGTGGTTTGTCAACCGTCGAGCCAGGGCAAAATACAACGGAGACCTCAGCAAGCCAAGAGTATTCAGGGCTGGACTACCTCAAGGAGCAGTACTGTCGCCCATACTCTTCGTCATCTACATAAACGACCTTCTCGGCAAGTTTATGGAAGATTCGACGGTGTGTGCCTTTGCTGACGATTTAGCAATTGCACGCACGGGTAACGACAAGCTGAAGATCCAGGCAGAACTCCAAATCAAAATCAACAAAGTTCAGGATTGGAGTTCTGTAAACCGCCTCGCCCTAAACTACAACAAGTGCTCGAGCAGCTTCTTCTCCACAGCAGTCTCCGAACACAATTGGCAACCGTCGCTCACCATCAACAACATCCCACTTCCGTTCGAACCGAACCCGACCTTTCTTGGAGTCAAATATTACAGACTTTTGCACTTTGGCCATCACACAGACATGATAGTGGACAAGGTAAGGAAACGGGACAACATCATCCGCAATCTCGGAGGAACGGACTGGGGATGGAAGAGAGCTGGGCTAAGAAGTGTGTACTGTGCACTGCAAAGGAGCATAATGGAATACGCCAGTCCTGCATGGACACCTTAGACGTCCAAAACCCACATCGCCAAGATCGAGAGGGCCCAACTTCGTGCTGCAAAAATCTTCACCTGTCTCACAGCAACAACGCCCTCTGAAGCAGTCCTCGTTGAAGCAGACCTCGCCAACATGGAGACGAGGTTTGATCAAGCTTCCCTCAAAAGGGCTGTTGAATGGGTGAGCTACAAGCAGGAAGACTGCAGGAAGGCACTTGCAGAGAGACGTGTCCCCAAGAAGCTGAAACAAAACAGCTGGAGGGCCAATTTCCTTCACCAAGCAAAAGCACTTTTCCCAGAAGACACACTGCACGAAGCGGTATACGAGCCCAAGCCGCCTTGGTTCAATTTTCTGCAAAATAAAGAATAACTTCCCTCTCAACATCAGTTACTCCAAATCCAGCAAGTACGACCCAGATCTCATGCAACTGGAAGCAGCTAAAGATGCCATCTCTCAGGAAGGGGAAGCTGACTTTACCATCTACACTGACGGCTCGGTGCAAGGGGTGACAAAGCATAGTGGTGCTGCGGTGGTGGTCTACCAAGGGGATCAGCAAGTTGTTACCTGGAACAAGTATACAGGATACAAGAGTAACTCAATGGACACTGAAAGAATTGCGGTTGAGGAGGCTCTGAAATGGTTGAGTGAGAGAGATGACTGGAACATGGCAAAGATTGTGTGCGATTGCAAGCCGCTTCTCTCGCTAATGGCATCCAACTCTCTCTCCTCCCATCGAATCTCAGAGCTAACTGCACAGTGTGCTAACCTGAACAAAAAGGTCTTCTTCATCTGGGTACCAAGCTCCCTAATCGGAAATGAAGTGGTTGATGCGGAGGCAGCTACAGGAAGTAGGTCATATAACTCCTACCAACCAAGTCGCATCAAGAACAGGGATCTGTCAAGCAGTCGCAAGTCACGAACCCCAAGCACACCACTTCAGTAACGACAAACTGAACGCCATCTACAACGGAAGGCTCAAGAAAGCTGAGGAGGAACTCTCCAAACTTGCTCGCACCAACCTGAGCAGGTTCCGTACTGGTCACCACCCGGCGATCAGAGCCTACCAATGTAGAATAGGTCTAAGCGAAGAGGACCTGTGCAGACTCTGCAAGACAGCCCAAAAAACGGCGACCCATCTATGGACAGAATGCCCAGGGTTTGAATCAGAAAGGACAACACACGGGCTTGGACGAAATATAAGAGAACTGACTCAAGAGCCTGGCAGGGCAGCGCAGCTGGTTGAGGTGATACTCCCCAAACTGCTAATCCACTAACGAAATTCAACAACATCTACAACAAAATCAACAACAACAACATTATCTACAACAACATCAACAACCACTTCCTGAAACTTCCTGAGCTGTTGGATCCCAGAAGAAAACGAATCTACGGTGTCCCACTGAAAAGGGAAGATCGCACCGGTAGGCGAGCAGAGACACTTCTGACCCAGCTACGCAGTGGCCACTGTCCAGCCACATCGTTCTACCGAAGAAAAATCCTGAATGAAGACGCCACCTGTGAGCTGTGTGGTGAAGTGGAGACCAACCCAGACCACTTCTGGGACTGCAAGAGCAGCAGGAAAGAGAGAGAGGAGCTCATCCACACCAACCAATGCGATGAGGCTCTGAGAGAGAGAGAGGGGGGAGGTGTTCACCTACCTTCTCCGCATGAGACCGGAATGGTTCGGTCATGCGGACTAGGAACAAAGAACTAAAAGTGACAACAACATCGACATCAACAACAACATCAACAACAAAATCATCATCAACAACAACCTCGTCCACCTCAGATCGCAGCGAACCACAGAGCGAATGACGTGGTGGTGTTGGAAGGAGGGCCGCACGTGATCAGCGCCAAGTTCGTGTATGGCCTTCTCGACGTCGCCTCTCTGAGTGGCGAGAAGGTGCTCGTGTGTGCTTGCATGCTGTGGTGTGCTTGCATGGTGTGCTGTGCTTGCATGGTGTGGTGTGCTTGCATGCTGTGGTGTGCTTGCATGCTGTGGTGTGCTTGCATGCTGTGGTGTGCTTGCATGCTGTGCTGTGCTTGCATGGTGTGGTGTGCTTGCATGCTGTGGTGTGCTTGCATGCTGTGCTGTGCTTGCATGGTGTGGTGTGCTTGCATGCTGTGGTGTGCTTGCATGGTGTGGTGTGCTTGCATGCTGTGCTGTGCTTGCATGTTGTGGTGTGCTTGCATGCTGTGCTGTGCTTGCATGGTGTGCTTGCATGCTGTGCTGTGCTTGCATGCTGTGCTTGCATGCTGTGCTGTGCTTGCATGCTGTGCTGTGCTTGCATGCTGTGCTGTGCTTGCATGCTGTGCTGTGCTTGCATGCTGTGCTGTGCTTGCATGCTGTGCTTGCATGCTGTGGTGTGCTTGCATGGTGTGGTGTGCTTGCATGCTGTGGTGTTCTTGCATGGTGTGGTGTGCTTGCATGGTGTGCTTGCATGCTGTGGTGTGCTTGCATAGTGTGGTGCGCTTGCATGGTGTGGTGTGGTGTGCTTGCATGCTGTGGTGTGCTTGCATGCTGTGGTGTGCTTGCATGCTGTGGTGTGCTTGCATGGTGTGGTGTGCTTGCATGGTGTGCTTGCATGCTGTGGTGTGCTTGCATAGTGTGGTGTGCTTGCATGCTGTGGTGTGCTTGCATGCTGTGGTGTGCTTGCATGCTGTGGTGTGCTTGCATGCTGTGGTGTGCTTGCATGGTGTGGTGTGCTTGCATGGTGTGGTGTGCTTGCATGGTGTGGTGTGCTTGCATGCTGGGTGTGCTTGCATGGTGTGGTTTGCTTGCATGCTGTGCTTGCATGCTGTGGTGTGCTTGCATGGTGTGGTGTGCTTGCATGCTGTGCTGTGCTTGCATGGTGTGGTGTGCTTGCATGCTGGGTGTGCTTGCATGGTGTAGTGTGCTTGCATGCTGTGCTTGCATGGTGTGGTGTGCTTGCATGCTGTGGTGTGCTTGCATGGTGTGGTGTGCTTGCATGCTGTGGTGTGCTTGCATGCTGTGGTGTCCTTGCATGGTGTGGTGTGCTTGCGTGGTGTGGTGTGGTGTGCTTGCATGCTGGGTGTGCTTGCATGGTGTAGTGTGCTTGCATGCTGTGCTTGCATGGTGTGGTGTGCTTGCATGCTGTGGTGTGCTTGCATGGTGTGGTGTGCTTGCATGCTGTGGTGTGCTTGCATGCTGTGGTGTGCTTGCATGGTGTGGTGTGCTTGCGTGGTGTGGTGTGGTGTGCTTGCATGCTGTGGTGTGCTTGCATGGTGTGGTGTGCTTGCATACTGTGGTGTGCTTGCATAGTGTGGTGTGCTTGCATGGTGTGGTGTGGTGTGCTTGCATGCTGTGGTGTGCTTGCATGCTGTGGTGTGCTTGCATGCTGTGCTTGCATGGTGTGGTGTGCTTGCATGCTGTGGTGTGCTTGCATGGTGTGGTGTGCTTGCATGCTGTGGTGTGCTTGCATGGTGTGGTGTGCTTGCATGGTGTGCTTGCATGCTGTGGTGTACTTGCATAGTGTGGTGTGCTTGCATGCTGTGGTGTGCTTGCATGGTGTGGTGTGCTTGCATGCTGTGGTGTGCTTGCATGCTGTGGTGTGCTTGCATGGTGTGGTGTGCTTGCATGCTGTGGTGTGCTTGCATGCTGTGGTGTGCTTGCATGCTGTGCTTGCATGGTGTGGTGTGCTTGCATGCTTTGGTGTGCTTGCATGGTGTGGTGTGCTTGCATGCTGTGGTGTGCTTGCATGCTGTGGTGTGCTTGCATGCTGTGGTGTGCTTGCATGCTGTGCTGTGCTTGCATGCTGTGGTGTGCTTGCATGCTGTGGTGTGCTTGCATGCTGTGGTGTGCTCGCATGGTGTGGTGTGCTTGCATGCTGTGGTGTGCTTGCATGCTGTGCTGTGCTTGCATGCTGTGGTGTGCTTGCATGCTGTGCTTGCATGCTGGGTGTGCTTGCATGGTGTGGTGTGTTTGCATGCTGTGCTTGCATGGTGTGGTGTGCTTGCATGGTGTGGTGTGCTTGCATGCTGTGGTGTGCTTGCATGGTGTGGTGTGCTTGCATGCTGTGGTGTGCTTGCATAGTGTGGTGTGCTTGCATGGTGGTGGTGTGCTTGCATGGTGTGGTGTGCTTGCATGCTGTGGTGTGCTTGCATGCTGTGGTGTGCTTGCATAGTGTGGTGTGCTTGCATGGTGTGGTGTGGTGTGCTTGCATGCTGTGGTGTGCTTGCATTGTGTGGTGTGCTTGCATGCTGTGGTGTGCTTGTATGGTGTGGTGTGCTTGCATGCTGTGGTGTGCTTGCATAGTGTGGTGCGCTTGCATGGTGTGGTGTGGTGTGCTTGCATGCTGTGGTGTGCTTGCATGCTGTGGTGTGCTTGCATGCTGTGGTGTGCTTGCATGGTGGTGGCTGCATGGTGGATTGGTGTTTGCATGGTGTCGTATTGATGGTTGCTTTTAACAACACAGAATTAAAATGTTCCCCCATCACATAACTACACTAAAGCAAATTACGCACCACACTAAGGCACACGAACACACCACCAGGTGGACATCGACATTCGACTGAACGAACACATGGAAAGACTCGACACAGTGTTGACGGACGCAAATGGCAAGATAACCTACCAACTCAAGAAGCCACTGCCCATCGGCCTCTACTCGCTCCATGCCACCGTCAGAGTGGACCAGACGCACGCGACGATGCTCTTGGCGGTGATTCCGCCCCGCTGTGAGATGGTCTTCTTCAGCGTTGACGGCAGCTTCAGCGCCTCTGTCTCCATCATGGGCAGGGATCCGAGGTTGCAGCCTGGAGCCGTCGACGTGGTCAGGTTCGTCATGTGCTTGTTATACACATCGCAAACACACACACAAGCGCACACACACACACACACCCACACACACCCACACACACACGCACACCCACCCACCCACACACACACACACACACACACACACACACACACACGCACACACCCACCCACACACACACAAGCACACACACACACACACTCAAACACACAGACACTGGTACAATGCAGGCCACTTGATACACTACATCTCAGCGCGACCAGACATGCAGCACAGAAAGGTGGCGAAGTGGCTGGCAAAGCACAACTTCCCCAGGGGCTTCCTGTGGTTTTCTGACGGCTTGTCTGCCGAGCCACTGAGACAAAAAGCCTGTCATCTGCGCCAGGTGGTGAGAGAGGTGAGTGTGGTGTGGTTGGGTGTGTTATGGTTGGTTCTAGGGCAATTCGTCGCAGGACAATTTGAGTGTGGTGTGGTGTGGTGTGGTTGGGTGTGGTTTGGTGTGGTGTGGTTGGGTGTGGTTTGGTGTGGTGTGGTTGGGTGTGGTTTGGTGTAGTGTTGTTGGGTGTGGTGTGGTGTGGTGTGGTGTTGTTGGGTGTGGTGTGGTTAAGTGTAGTGTGGTGTGGTTTGGTTGTGTGTGGTGTGGCGTGGTTGGGTGTGGTGTAGTGTGGTGTGGTTGGGTGTGGTGTGGTTGGGTGTGGTGTGGTTGAGTGTGGTGTGGTGTGGTTGGGTGTGTTATGGTTGGGTGTGGTGTGGTTGGGTGTGGTGTGTTGTGGTTGAGTGTGGTGTGGTTGGGTGTGTTATGGTTGGGTGTGGTGTGGTTGGGTGTGGTGTGGTTGGGTCAGTTATGGTTGGGTGTGGTGTTGTTGGATGTAGTGTGGTTAAGTGTGGTGTGGTTGAGTGTGGTGTGGTGGGTTGTGGCTGGGTGTGGTGTGGTTGAATGTGTTATGGTTGAGTGTGGTGTAGTTGAATGTGGTGTGGGGTGGTGTGGTTGGGTGTGGTGTGTTGTGGTTTGGTGTGTTATGGTTGGGTGTGGTGTTGTTGGATGTAGTGTGGTTAAGTGTGGTGTGGTTGGATGTGGTGTGGTATGGTTGTGTGTGGTGTGGTGTGTTGTGGCTGGGTGTGGTGTGGTTGAGTGTGGTTTGGTTGGGTGTGGTGTGGTTGGATGTGGTTTGATTGGGTGTGGTGTGGTTTGGTTGGGTTGGGAGTGATGTGATGTGGTTGGGAATGGTGTGGTGTCATGTGGTTGAGTGTGTTGTGGTTGGGTGTGTTATGGTTGGTTGTGGAGTGGTGTGGTTGGGTGTCGTGTGATTGGGTGTGTTATGGTTGGGTGTGGTGTGGTGTGGTTGGGTGTGGTGTGGTTGGGTGTCATGTGTTGTGGTTGAGTGTGGTGTGATGTGGTTGGTGTGTTATAGTTGGGTGTGGTGTTGTTGGATGCAGTGTGGTTAAGTGTGGTGTGGTTGAGTGTGGTGTGGTTGGATGTGGTGTGGTATGGTTGTGTGTGGTGTGGTGTGTTGTGGCTGGGTGTGGTGTGGTTGAGTGTGGTTTGGTTGGGTGTGGTGTGGTTGGGTGTGGTGTGGTTGGATGTGGTCTGGTATGGTTGTGTGTGGTGTGGTGTGTTGTGGTTGGGTGTGGTGTGTTGTGGTTGGGTGTGGTTGGATGTGGTGTGGTATGGTTGTGTGTGGTGTGGTGTGTTGTGGCTGGGTGTGGTGTGGTTGAGTGTGGTTTTGGTTGGTTGTGGTTGGATGTGGTGTGGTGTGGTTGGGTGTTGTGTGATTGTGGTGTTATGGTTTGGTGTGGTGTGGTGTGGTTGGGTGTGGTGTGTTGTGGTTGAGTGTGGTGTGGTGTGGCTGGGTGTGTTATGGTTGGGTGTGGTGTGGTTGGGTCTGTTATGGTTGGGTGTGGTGTTGTTTGATGTAGTGTGGTTAAGTGTGGTGTGGTATGTTTTTGTGTGGAATTGTTCAGTGTGGTGTGGTGGGTTGTGGCTGGGTGTGGTGTGGTTGAGTGTGGTTTGGTTGGGTGTGGTGTGGTTGAGTGTGGTTTGGTTGGGTGTGGTGTGGTTGGTTGTGGTGTGGTGTGGTTGGGTGTGGTGTGGTTGGTTGTGGTTGGTTTTGGTTGGGTGTGGTGTGGTTGAGTGTGGTTGGTTGGGTGTGGTGTGGTGTGGTTGGTTGGGTGTGGTGTGGTTGGTTTTGGTTGGGTGTGGTGTGGTTGGTTGGGTGTGGTGTGGTGTGGTTGGTTGGGTGTGGTGTGGTGTGGTTGGTTGGGTGTGGTTGGGTGTGGTGTGGTTGGGTGTGGTGTGGTTGGTTGTGGTTGGTTTTGGTTGGGTGTGGTTGGGTGTGGTGTGGTTGGGTGTGGTGTGGTTGGGTGTGGTGTGGTTGGGTGGCATGTTAACGATCATCGTTTAAACGACCACCACACCAAACGTCGCGACAGACGCAGGCTGTGGTGGCAGCGGCTTACGGCTCGAGCAAGGACATCGGCATGTACCAGTCGATCGGCCTGCATCCGAGGTGCATCTTCATCGTTGGCAAGGTCGCCAAGAAGTACTTGAAGGAGGCCACTGTGGGTGGTGGTGGTGGTGGTGGTGGTGGGAGGAGGTTGTGGTGGTTGTGGGAGGAGGTTGTGGTGGTGGTGGTGGTGGGAGGTGGTGGTGGTGGTGGTGGTGGTGGGAGGAGGTTGTGGTGGTGGTGGTGGTGGTGGTGGGAGGAGGTTGTGGTGGTGGTGGGAGGAGGTTGTGGTGGTGGTGGTGGTGGGAGGAGGTTGTGGTGGTGGTGGTGGTGGTGGGAGGAGGTTGTGGTGGTGGTGGTGCTAGGAGGAGGTTGTGGTGGTGGTGGTGGGAGGGGTGGTGAGAGGGGTGGGTGGTGGTGGTGGTGGTGGTGGTGGTGGTGGGAGGAGGTTGTGGTGGTGGTGGTGGTGGTGGTGGGAGGAGGTTGTGGTGGTGGTGGTGGTGGTGGTGGGAGGAGGTTGTGGTGGTGGTGGTGGGAGGGGTGGTGAGAGGGGTGGGTGGTGGTGGTGGTGAGAGGGGTGGGTGGTGGTGGTGGTGGTGAGAGGGGTGGGTGGTGGTGGTGGTGGTGGTGGGAAGAGGTTGTGGTGGTGGGAGGAGGTAGTGGTGGTAGTGGTGGTGGTGGGAGGAGGTTGTGGTGGTGGTGGTGGGAGGGGTGGTGAAAGGGGGGGGTGGTGGTGGGAGGGGTGGTGAGAGGGGTGGGTGGTGGTGGTGGTGGTGGTGGTGGTGGTGGTGGTGGTGGGAGGAGGTTGTGGTGGTGGTGGTGGTGGGAGGAGGTTGTGGTGGTGGTGGTGGTGGTGGTGGGAGGAGGTTGTGGTGGTGGTGGTGGTGGTGGTGGGAGGGGTGGTGAGAGAGGTGGGTGGTGGTGGTGGTGGTGAGAGGGGTGGGTGGTGGTGGTGGTGGTGAGAGGGGTGGGTGGTGGTGGTGGTGGTGAGAGGGGTGGGTGGTGGTGGTGGTGGTGGGAGGGGTGTGTGGAAAGGTTGGAGGAGGTGGTGGGAGGGGTGGGTGTAAGGGTTGGAGGAGGTGGTGAAGAGAGTGGGTGGAAGGGTGTGTGGAGGGGTGGGCAGAGGGGTGGTAGGAAGGACTCGGATATGGGGGGGAGTAGGATAGGACTTTGGGTTGATGGGAGAGAGGGGATCTTGAAGGGTGGAATATGGTAGGGCTATTAAATAACCATTTGTGTGTGTGTGGAGAATGGTGTAGGCCTCAGTGCAGTGAATCGTTATAGTAGTTTCGGCACGTGATGCTCAATGCCACCACCACAGGCTCTGCGTGACGGCTTCTGTGGCCACCTCAGCTACCTCAGCCACTTCCACTCCCACCCTGTCAACCAAAAACTCTCCTTCCGCACTGGCTATTTTGCCCCGCCCCCCTCCACACCTCCCTCCAGTCACCCACCCCCTTCCAAACACCCCCTCAACCCACCCCCCTCCACACCTCCCTCCTGTCACCCACCCATTTCCAAACACCCCCTCAACCCACCCCCTTCCAAACACCCCCTCAACCCACCCCCTTCCAAACACCCCCTCAACCCACCCTCTCCGACTGAACCTCCGAAAACTCCACCCAGTCTTTTCAACTACTAGCCAATCATAAACCACCATTCTCAACACCCAATCACAATCCTTCTCAACACCCAATCACAAATCCTTCTAAACACCCAATCACAATCCTTCTCAACATCCAATCACAATCCTTCTCAACACCCAATTACAAATCATTCTCAACATCCAATCACAATCCTTCTCAACACCCAATTACAAATCATTCTCAACATCCAATCACAATCCTTCTCAACACCCAATCACAATCCTTCTCAACACCCAATCACAATCCTTCTCAACACCCAATCACAATCCTTCTCAACACCCAATCAAACTCCTTCTCAACACCCAATCACAATCCTTCTCAACACCCAATCACAATCCTTCTCAACACCCAATCAAACTCCTTCTCAACACCCAATCACAATCCTTCTCAACATCCAATTACAAATCCTTCTCAACACCCAATCACAAATCCTTCTCAACACCCAATCACAAATCCTTCTCAACACCCAATCACAATCCTTCTCAACACCCAATCACAATCCTTCTCAACACCCAATCACAAATCCTTCTCAACACCCAATCACAATCCTTCTCAACACCCAATCACAATCCTTCTCAACACCCAATCAAACTCCTTCTCAACACCCAATCACAATCCTTCTCAACACCCAATCAAACTCCTTATCAACACCCAATCACAATCCTTCTCAACACCCAATCACAATCCTTCTCAACATCCAATCACAAATCCTTCTCAACACCCAATCACAATCCTTCTCAACACCCAATCACAATCCTTCTCAACACCCAATCACAATCCTTCTCAACATCCAATCACAAATCCTTCTCAACACCCAATCACAATCCTTCTCAACACCCAATCACAAATCCTTCTCAACACCCAATTACAAATCCTTCTCAACACCCAATCACAATCCTTCTCAACATCCAATCACAAATCCTTCTCAACACCCAATCACAATCCTTCTCAACACCCAATCACAAATCCTTCTCAACACCCAATTACAAATCCTTCTCAACACCCAATCACAATCCTTCTCAACATCCAATCACAAATCCTTCTCAACACCCAATCACAATCCTTCTCAACACCCAATCACAATCCTTTTCAACACCCAATCACAATCCTTCTCAACATCCAATTACAAATCCTTCTCAACACCCAATTACAAATCATTCTCAACATCCAATCACAAATCCTTCTCAACACCCAATTACAATCCTTCTTAACACCCAATCAAACTCCTTCTCAACACCCAATCACAATCCTTCTCAACACCCAATCAAACTCCTTCTCAACACCCAATCACAATCCTTCTCAACACCCAATCACAATCCTTCTCAACATCCAATCACAAATCCTTCTCAACACCCAATCACAATCCTTCTCAACACCCAATCACAATCCTTCTCAACACCCAATCACAATCCTTCTCAACATCCAATCACAAATCCTTCTCAACACCCAATCACAATCCTTCTCAACACCCAATCACAAATCCTTCTCAACACCCAATTACAAATCCTTCTCAACACCCAATCACAATCCTTCTCAACATCCAATCACAAATCCTTCTCAACACCCAATCACAATCCTTCTCAACACCCAATCACAATCCTTCTCAACACCCAATCACAAATCCTTCTCAACACCCAATCACAATCCTTCTCAACATCCAATCACAAATCCTTCTCAACACCCAATCACAATCCTTCTCAACACCCAATCACAAATCCTTCTCAACACCCAATCACAAATCCTTCTCAACACCCAATCACAATCCTTCTCAACACCCAATCACAAATCCTTCTCAACATCCAATCACAAATCCTTCTCAACACCCAATCACAATCCTTCTCAACACCCAATCACAATCCTTCTCAACACCCAATCACAATCCTTCTCAACACCCAATCACAAATCCTTCTCAACATCCAATCACAATCCTTCTCAACATCCAATTACAAATCCTTCTCAACACCCAATCACAATCCTTCTCAACACCCAATCACAATCCTTCTCAACACCCAATCACAAATCCTTCTCAACATCCAATCACAATCCTTCTCAACATCCAATTACAAATCCTTCTCAACACCCAATTACAAATCCTTCTCAACACCCAATCACAATCCTTCTCAACATCCAATCACAAATCCTTCTCAACACCCAATCACAAATCCTTCTCAACATCCAATCACAAATCCTTCTCAACACCCAATCACAAATCCTTCTCAACACCCAATCACAAATCCTTCTCAACACCCAATCACAATCCTTCTCAACACCCAATCACAAATCCTTCTCAACATCCAATCACCTCTCTGCGTTGATGATTCTTTCGTGGCTTATGGCTCCTTCATTGACGATTTGTTCTTGTCGTCATGATGATGATTGCATCACAAAACAATCGTTGCAACTGCCTGAACGCTCTCATCATCATCATCATTCATAAGGGATCATCATCATCATCATTCATAAGGGATCATCATCATCATCATTCATAAGAGATCATCATCATCATTCATAAGGGATCATCATCATCATCATTCATAAGAGATCATCATCATCATTCATAAGGGATCATCATCATCATCATTCATAAGGGATCATCATCATCATTCATAAGGGATCATCATCATCATTCATAAGGGATCATCATCATCATTCATAAGGGATCATCATCATCATTCATAAGGGATCATCATCATCATTCATAAGGGATCATCATCATCATTCATAAGAGATCATCATCATCATTCATAAGGGATCATCATCATCATCATTCATAAGGGATCATCATCATCATTCATAAGGGATCATCATCATCATTCATAAGGGATCATCATCATCATTCATAAGGGATCATCATCATCATTCATAAGGGATCATCATCATCATTCATAAGGGATCATCATCATCATTCATAAGGGATCATCATCATCATTCATAAGGGATCATCATCATCATTCATAAGGGATCATCATCATCATCATTGTATGCTGGTGCCATTGTTGTGTTCCTTGAGAGGCGATCTCAGCCTCCTGCTGTCGCTTCCTTGCGTTCCTGCCGTCCTGAGAAGCCATTTGTTGCGAGTCTCATGGTATTTATTATCATCGTCATGATTGATGTTATCATGATTTGTGCTCTCATCACTTCATTGTTTGTTTTTTAAATTTACTTGTGAGTCATAATTCTCATTACTATGTAACTATGTCACCTTGACCTCTTTCAATCTGCATGATCGATTTTTTACGTTTGGACACAGCAAAAGTAATTCGTCAATCCACCCTTTCCACCACCACTACCACACACCACCACAATAATGCGTCACTAATTTCAAACACCACCACACACTACTTCTACCAACCACCACCACACACTACTTCTACCAACCACCACCACACACTACTTCTACCAACCACCACCACACACTACTTCTACCAACCACCACCACACACTACTTCTACCAACCACCACCACACACTACTTCTACCAACCACCACCACACACTACTTCTACCAACCACCACCACACACTACTTCTACCAACCACCACCACACACTACTTCTACCAACCACCACCACACACTACTTCTACCAACCACCACCACACACTACTTCTACCAACCACCACCACACACTACTTCTACCAACCACCACCACACACTACTTCTACCAACCACCACCACACACTACTTCTACCAACCACCACCACACACTACTTCTACCAACCACCACCACACACTACTTCTACCAACCACCACCACACACTACTTCTACCAACCACCACCACACACTACTTCTACCAACCACCACCACACACTACTTCTACCAACCACCACCACACACTACTTCTACCAACCACAGCAGTTTCCAACAATGGCGTTTTGAGGCTCATCATCATCATCATCATCATTTTCGAACTACTTTCGATTGGTGCTCTGGCACTGTTTCATGGGTGTTGTGGAAGTCATTGTGAAGGTCAATGCAGGTCACTGTGGAGGTAATTGTGGAGGTTACTGGAGGTCACTGTGGAGGTCATTGTGGAGGTTACTGTGAAGGTCACTGGAGAGGTCACTGTGGAGGTCACTGTGAATTTCATTGTGGAGGTCACTGTGGATTTCATTGTGGAGGTCACTGTGGAGGTCATTGTGGAGGTCACTGGAGGTCACTGTGGAGGTCATTGTGGAGGTCACTGTGAAGGTCACTGTGGAGGTCATTGTGGAGGTCACTGTGGAGGTCATTGTGGAGGTCACTGTGAAGGTCACTGTGAAGGTCATTGTGGAGGTCACTGTGAAGGTCACTGTGGAGGTCACTGTAAAGGTCATTGTGAAGGTCACTGTGGAGGTCATTGTGGAGGTCACTGTGGAGGTCATTGTGGAATGCCAGATCAATCAGACGGCATCATTCATCATTGTTGTGAGGCGCTTAGTTTGAACATGAAGTAGAATGTTTGTGCTTGTGATTATGGCGAACAATGATAATTCTTGATTTTTGATTTTAAAAAATAATGAGCAAAGAACTTCATAATTTATTAATTATAATTTTTTGAATTAGTTGAAAAATATCTTTATTTGATACATTTGAAAAATATCGATAGAACTATGTGAAATATATTGGCATTTTAAGGTATTTTTTCCGTTGTTGTAGTAAGGTTGTTGTTGAAAACGTGATTTAGCATGTTGTAGTAAACTCTGTAGTAAAAGCTGTTGTTGTAGTGAGGGTTACTGTTGTAGAGGTTGTTGTGGGTGTTGCGATGTTTTATAGCAGCGTAGTCGGCACCACTGGTATGTCCACTTTGTAGTTGCTATCAGGTGTCTACACAGCTTCAACTAAGTCATCCCTCATCATCCACCCATCATCCCTCATTATCAATCCATCATCCATCCATCATCCCTCTTCATCCATCCATCCATCAGCCCTCTTTATCCTTCCACCACCTTCTTTCCCTCTTTATTATGGTTAAAAAAACAATCTGCCTATTTAATTATCAATTTAATATAATGATTAATTCCCATGCTTTCAATGATGAATATTCATGGTTGAATTGAAACTGCCAAGTATTGATTACTCTTCTGATTCACATTTGCCGTTCATTAAACCTCGAGCACACCAGTCTGCAAACCTCCCTCGAGCACACCAGTCTGCAAACCTCCCTCGAGCACATCAGTCTGCAAACCTCCCTCGAGCACATCAGTCTGCAAACCTCCCTCGAGCACATCAGTCTGCAAACCTCCCTCGAGCACATCAGTCTGCAAACCTCCCTCGAGCACATCAGTCTGCAAACCTCCCTCGAGCACATCAGTCTGCAAACCTCCCTCGAGCACACCAGTCTGCAAACCTCCCTCGAGCACATCAGTCTGCAAACCTCCCTCGAGCACATCAGTCTGCAAACCTCCCTCGAGTCATCGTGAATGCAAACTGAGGAACTAAATAAAGGAATATTTCAAATGAATCTTTGTGAGAGGATGTTGTCCTTTTTATTGAACGCCATTAACTATTGCAGAAACTAAAATGTTGTTTGGTTGTTTGGTCTGGTTAGAAAGGGTGTGGGTGCCTTGAATGTCTAAAGTGAGAATGCAAAGGCTCATGCGTGAATCCATGGGAGGGAGGAGGGTGAGGCGAGGAGAATGGCCGAGATGAAGAGGATTGAGATGAGGAGGTTGAGGAGGGAAATCTTACGAGTGATGTCGACTCCCTCCACTCGGTGCTGTCGCTCGATTGAGAAGGCGTAGAAGAGGGTGGGAGTGAGGATGAGGAAGGTGGAGGAGAAGTGGATGGAGAGGATGAGGAAGATGATGTAGGGCGTGAAGAGGAGAAGGACGAGCAGGAGGTACGAAGAGGTGTTGCCGATGAGGAGGGCCAGAGTGATGATGCCTGTCTCCTGGTCACACAGCCTGTCGCGCATGTTGTTTGCATGCAGGATTGCCTCTGTGTGCAGGGCAATTGGAAGGGCGTACAGGAAGGGAGACCAGTTGAGAACGCCCCCTTGAGCCAAGTAAGCAAAGAGCACTGTGAGTGGTCCAAAGGTGATGAAGATGAGAAGGTCGCCGAGGCCAATGTACTTGAGTCCCAATCCACCAGTGTACAAGAAGCTGCTGGAAAGGCCTCCAAAGTAAAGGAGGGCCAAGTGTGGCACAGGCGAAGGCGATAGACAACACAGGATCAGGAAACTGACACAACCAACAACGTAGCACATAGCTCCCAAGGTGGAGACGTCTTGTGGGTTGAGAATGTGGTCCACAAGTGTGCGGTCATCACTCTTCTTCTGACTGTCGATTCCTCTGGCATAGTCGTAGTAGGTGTTCACAAGATTGCCTGCACCATGCACTGATAATGCGCACAGCACAGTACACAAAAGAATGCAAAAGTCGAAGTGGTTGTTGAACTTGAAGAAGAGAGCCACCCCCAGCAGCACTGGACTCAGCGATGCGGTGAAAGACCAAGGCCTCAGTGCTTGCAGGTAGAGCCTCATTCTGCAGACATACCCTCCACCCAATACTGGCGCTTTGAGGGCTGAAGCAACCAAATCCTCATTTGTGTCACCTGACATCTAGACGTGATTTTTCAATATATGATTTTCATATTTGAATAAATCTTTTATAAAAGCCTAGTATCAAAACTGGGTTTAGGTTCTCAACGGTAATAGTAAAGTAGGCAAATGAGATTAACGATTGAGCCAGACAAGTTTCCAATGTTTAAAATTTAAATAGCTGTATGGTAAACAGCGGTAAAGCTAACAGACAATATCAAAACTTTAAATTTATAAGATATTCTATCCCATATTACTAGTGAAACATTTTGCTGACGACTTTTAGTGCTCTGAACAATATTATGCCAAAACATTTTTATTGAACAATTTCACATAATATTTTTACCTTTTTATTTTTAATGTTGATAAACTTACTTCAAATGAAGTCACGCATGTTTCACTGTTAATGATTAACAAAACTTTAACATTAAAATTCAACTACTCATATCTGACAAGTATAATTCAGTCAAGACTTGACTATCCATATTCAAATAATCTACAAGATGATTATATCAAACTTCCATGAAAATAGAATGATGTTGGTAAATTTTTACAACTTTAAAATCAAAAGTGCTGGTGGTTTTAGTGGTTTTGATTGATTGCCATAGATTCCAAAAGCATTCAAAGTCTATGTTAAAAAAGAATAGTCCTCAATGCATAGAGAAAAATCATCCCCCATCACGGGGAACGGACAAAAAGCCTCTCGGAGAAAAAGCCTTCGGATAAAATACCTTCGACAAAAAGCCTCCCGGAGAAAAAACCTCCTGGAGAAAAAGCCTCTCGGAGAAAAAGTCTCTTTGTTAATATTTTAGTATAAATAAAACGGACTTTTTATGGAAAAAACGGATTTTTTTATGGATTCGTTTCACAATTTTAAATGAATAAAACGGACTTTTTTTTATTAAAAAAACGGATATTTTTTTATAGATTTTTTTCACAATTTTAAATTAATAAAATGGACTTTTTATATAAAAAACGGATTTTTTTTATAGATTCTTATCACAATTTTAAATAAATAAAACGGGCTATATTTTTTTAGTTACATAATTGAAATGAACTTTAAATGTTCAAATTTAATAAATTATTAAATACAATACGAATTATTTAGCACAATATAAATTTTATTGATTGATTGTTATAGTCATCAACCTTATATACCTTTTCGTATTCGTTGTCTTGATGACTAAGAATTAGTATGTAAATTCAACTCATTTTTTATTTGAATACTTGATTAGAATATATTTTTCTAAGGTTTTGTAAACAAAATAAATATCAAGACAATGCTTTCTAATTTTTATTGATTTAGAAAGATAGCAACAAATAACAGACGTTTCAAACGGTTGAAAAACAATTAAAACAAAAATGTGTCGCTGATAGGGTGGCGAGTGCATGACCACGTGATGAAGATGATGAAGATAATGATGCACACTGTCATTTCTATGTAAATCATCGTTTATAGCGATGATGAAGATGATGTTGTTTTGTCATAGATTGATCATAGGTTTCTGTTGATTATGTAAGTTTGTAGTATAAATAGTAGTAGTAGTAGTAGTAGTAGTAGTAGTAGTAGTAGTAGTAGTAGTAGTAGTAGTAGTAGTAGTAGTAGTAGTAGTAGTAGTAGTAGTAGTAGTAGTAGTAGTAGTAGTAGTAGTAGTAGTAGTACTTATACAAAAGTTAATTGGAATTTTAATAATATAAAAATTAAAATAACTGACAACAAATTTAATAAAGTACATACCTTTTACTGTGTTCTTGCAATAATAACACAATGCCCCACAGCCCTCAATGCTTCAATCACGGTTTTTGTTCCATCTCTTAAATTTTCACAAATACTTTTCAGTCTTTGCTGCGACTGAACAGTATTTGATTTTATTCTTCTTGCCGGTGGATCCCCTCTTTCTATTTGTTCCAATTTTGCCTTGTTAATAGCTCCATCATTTTGAAAGGCTTTTATTAACGTCCACAGTGAGGGATTCTGATGGCCTATCAAATTATAAAAACTGTTATTCCATCCCTCACATGCATTGTTTGTTCTGGCAGTATCGTTTATTGTTTGATGATGAACATTCCACAATGCAGGTGGGTAAAGTGGTGGACGACGTCTTAAAATAATCGTATGGTTTGCTCCGGCATCACTTACAAATGGCCCTCTACCATAGTAAGTGTCAAAATAAAGGAATAGATCATCTAATCTAGGAATATTTTCCGGTATGTTATTTTGAAGGTATTCCAGTCCTTCTGATATGTCTCTTAGTCTCAGAAATGCAAGACCATCTAACATGCCTGCAAAATGTCTAACTGCCTCAAAACTTTTGTATGCCCTTGTTAATCCCAGTTCCTGAATCTAAAAATAGTATGTAGCAAAATTGTTTTTAAAATGCTTTTTTGTTATTTATTCAATCAATAAATCACTGAAACCTATATAGAACTTAAAATTATTTAAGAAAATAAACTTCTTACTTTTCTCCAAGTGCTTTGTGTTAAGTGATAAAAACATCCGTGGATTGAAACATGTTCGCCGAAGACATCACTTATGGCCAGTCTTGGGGCTATTTCAAAGTCAGCCATAACATAATTTACATTTATAGGATAATTATTTTCTAAAATTTTTTCTTTCAATGCATTAAAGACTATTTCGTATTCTGATTGTCTTCTTTGTGACATCAGAATGTAGGCACAAGTTATAAAGACGTTTTCTGTAAGCGCCCTTATCACATAAACTTGCTGGAAAAGTCTGGGAACGGATTTAAATGTTCCATCCATAAACCATCTGTTATAAATATTTTGTAACGTTATTATATATTTAACTTTTTTAATGTTTTAAAATATATATATTGGCTGGGTAAATCTTTATTTACGTTATTGGTTATACAATTGAACTATGAGGCTACATGTAAAAATCGTTCCACCTTGTGCAACCTCCCTCTATCAATAGTTACGAACCTTTCACTTTCAGCCAAAGCTCGAAGCTGATGATTGTTAGAAAATATAATTATTCGATTTGTTGCTAGGTTTCCATTGTCAAATATTAAAAAGTTTTGAATTTCTTGTTCGCCAGTAGTCTTAAAAAAATCAGGAATTACACATTCTTCCAAACATTGTGGGTTTTTAGGCATTTTCTTGTTTTTTGTATATCTTAGACATCTAGTAATTGATTCTTTTTTACCCAAAAAAGCCTTGGCATTGTCGTCAAGTGTCCTTAGTCCTTTTGCGTATACTTGGGTAGGCTGCGATGTTGAGGCACTAGATGCGATTTCTTTCATTTTATTTAAGCATTTGGTTCTTTTGATGATTTCTTCGCTGGGTTCATGATTGTGATCAGTGCTGCTTAATACAGCTGTTTTCTTTTATTTGAAATATTTTATAATGAGTTAAAAACTATTAAAACAGATAAAAATAATATAAATAGATAAAAATTTAATTAACATCATATAAATAAAAATTTAGAAATAACTCACTTCAGAATTTGTGTAAAGCGTAGCTTTACATAAAAGCGCGCATCGCCTGCTACATTGCCACTGTACTCTTTGAGGCTTTATAGATTTCACCGTATAGGTGTAACCCAAATAACACAATTTTTCACCACCTTTATTACTAGTAATAATTTCCATCTTGAATCAAAGTTTTTAAAACAAATAACTAAGAGTGTTTGAAAGATTTAAATTTTTCTAACCATATATATATATATATGTTCCATCCAATCATAAAGGACATCAAATCTTAAAATTCGGATGCGACATATGGGTCAGCTCGAAAACCTCCTCAATATTAGTGAGTGGGCGGAGCTTAGTAGTTTGATTGACATGGAGGATATCATAGCTGATTATCGATATGGAGGGTGATGTGTGAAAACGGATTATATTTTCAGATTTAAAATACATAGTAGCAGAGAAACAGTACTGTACTTAAAGTAACGAAACTTCATTTGAAAATGAAGTAATTTTCAACTTTTCAATTTAACTTCTCATGTAATTTGGTAATTTATACTTACAGATTACATACAAATGTATATAAAATAACACAAATCATCTGCTAAAGACCCTGCTCAATCTGTAGTCATTTGGCTCAGATCTTCTGAACTACTTCTACTACTACTACTAATACTACTACTACTACTGCTACTACTACTACTACTACCACTACTACTACTACTACTACTACTACTACTATTACTACTACTATTATTATTACTACTACTACTACTACTACTACTACTACTACTACTACTACTACTACTACTACTACTACTACTACTACTACTACTACTACTACTACTACTACTACTACTACCACCACTACTACTACACTTTCTTCTAGTCATAAGTCAATGGGAATATCTGTTAGTTTTTTTGGCTGGCATCAGCAGGCATCCCTCCAAGATTCGGTCGAACTGATCACTTTACACTGGTATTGGCAAGAATAATGAAGACACCACACACAAGTGCCAATCAGATGGCTCCAAACCACTAATTGAAAACACATTGACTTTGAATAACTATAAAAATAAACACACTTTATTGTAAACACTTTTTCAATTTTAATGAACAAATAATACATTTAATATTTGAAACTTTTATTTTGAATTCTTGATATAAAGTATTAATAATTTATATTGTATTTAATAATTTATATTGTATTTAATAATTTATATTGTATTTAATAATTTATATTGTATTTAATAATTTATATTGTATTTAATAATTTATATTGTATTTAATAATTTATATTGTATTTAATAATTTATATTGTATTTAATAATTTATATTGTATTTAATAATTTATATTGTATTTAATAATTTATATTGTATTTAATAATTTATATTGTATTTAATAATTTATATTGTATTTAATAATTTATATTGTATTTAATAATTTATATTGTATTTAATAATTTATATTGTATTTAATAATTTATATTGTATTTAATAATTTATATTGTATTTAATAATTTATATTGTATTTAATAATTTATATTGTATTTAATAATTTATATTGTATTTAATAATTTATATTGTATTTAATAATTTATATTGTATTTAATAATTTATATTGTATTTAATAATTTATATTGTATTTAATAATTTATATTGTATTTAATAATTTATATTGTATTTAATAATTTATATTGTATTTAATAATTTATATTGTATTTAATAATTTATATTGTATTTAATAATTTATATTGTATTTAATAATTTATATTGTATTTAATAATTTATATTGTATTTAATAATTTATATTGTATTTAATAATTTATATTGTATTTAATAATTTATATTGTATTTAATAATTTATATTGTATTTAATAATTTATATTGTATTTAATAATTTATATTGTATTTAATAATTTATATTGTATTTAATAATTTATATTGTATTTAATAATTTATATTGTATTTAATAATTTATATTGTATTTAATAATTTATATTGTATTTAATAATTTATATTGTATTTAATAATTTATATTGTATTTAATAATTTATATTGTATTTAATAATTTATATTGTATTTAATAATTTATATTGTATTTAATAATTTATATTGTATTTAATAATTTATATTGTATTTAATAATTTATATTGTATTTAATAATTTATATTGTATTTAATAATTTATATTGTATTTAATAATTTATATTGTATTTAATAATTTATATTGTATTTAATAATTTATATTGTATTTAATAATTTATATTGTATTTAATAATTTATATTGTATTTAATAATTTATATTGTATTTAATAATTTATATTGTATTTAATAATTTATATTGTATTTAATAATTTATATTGTATTTAATAATTTATATTGTATTTAATAATTTATATTGTATTTAATAATTTATATTGTATTTAATAATTTATATTGTATTTAATAATTTATATTGTATTTAATAATTTATATTGTATTTAATAATTTATATTGTATTTAATAATTTATATTGTATTTAATAATTTATATTGTATTTAATAATTTATATTGTATTTAATAATTTATATTGTATTTAATAATTTATATTGTATTTAATAATTTATATTGTATTTAATAATTTATATTGTATTTAATAATTTATATTGTATTTAATAATTTATATTGTATTTAATAATTTATATTGTATTTAATAATTTATATTGTATTTAATAATTTATATTGTATTTAATAATTTATATTGTATTTAATAATTTATATTGTATTTAATAATTTATATTGTATTTAATAATTTATATTGTATTTAATAATTTATATTGTATTTAATAATTTATATTGTATTTAATAATTTATATTGTATTTAATAATTTATATTGTATTTAATAATTTATATTGTATTTAATAATTTATATTGTATTTAATAATTTATATTGTATTTAATAATTTATATTGTATTTAATAATTTATATTGTATTTAATAATTTATATTGTATTTAATAATTTATATTGTATTTAATAATTTATATTGTATTTAATAATTTATATTGTATTTAATAATTTATATTGTATTTAATAATTTATATTGTATTTAATAATTTATATTGTATTTAATAATTTATATTGTATTTAATAATTTATATTGTATTTAATAATTTATATTGTATTTAATAATTTATATTGTATTTAATAATTTATATTGTATTTAATAATTTATATTGTATTTAATAATTTATATTGTATTTAATAATTTATATTGTATTTAATAATTTATATTGTATTTAATAATTTATATTGTATTTAATAATTTATATTGTATTTAATAATTTATATTGTATTTAATAATTTATATTGTATTTAATAATTTATATTGTATTTAATAATTTATATTGTATTTAATAATTTATATTGTATTTAATAATTTATATTGTATTTAATAATTTATATTGTATTTAATAATTTATATTGTATTTAATAATTTATATTGTATTTACTCCTTTACACATTGTCATTATTTATAGGCCACCTAATAACTCACTCACTAATTTCATCATACAATTCTCCCAACTCATCGATTCATTAACCTCCCTAAATTCTAATTTAATCCTGTGTGGAAATTTTAACGCTCCTCATACTTCTAACTCTACCACACTAATTAATGAAAAGCTCCAAAATATCATCGACGAATACAACCTATATCAGCACATAAACGCACCAACTCACGAAAACGGCAATACACTGGACCTACTCATAACCTGCATCAACGCATCTAGTATCATCACTAATCATTCTATACATCCAACACTATTTTCAGATCATCATCTCATTTCATCTACCCTATCATTAATAAAGCCAATTCCTATCAGCACCATAATTAGATACCGTAGGATCAAAAAAATAGACTGGATCAATTTCAATATTGACCTCAAATCATCTTCTATATTAGATTGCAAGAGTTGCACTACAGACCAATACGTCGAACACATAAACAATGTCATCCTCAAACTATTAGATAAGTATGCGCCACTACAAACAAAAGTCATACGACGATCACACCAAAATCGCCACAAAATTTCACTGGAGGCAATTAGAGCCAAAAGACACAGAAGGAAAGCTGAGAAAACTTATTTCAAAGATCCTGCATCTTTTAATAAACAACTATATAATAAAGCTAAAGCATCAACAAGAGAAGCAATTATCAAATAAAGAATAGAAATAATTAAAACGGAAATAGATTCATCCAATAACCCACGTACTCTATGGCACAATCTAAATAAACTATTACACCGGCAAAAAAATGCTCCATCCAACAACTCAAGCAATACAAACATGGCTTCCATCTTCATCAACTTTTTCAGCAGCAAAATTGAAAATATTCATAAGAATATTGATAATCTCCTATCACAACCTCAAAACGAACAGTTCACACACACTCATAGAAAAAACATCATTGACCCCATATCTAACTTTAAACCAACAACATCTGAAGATATATTACAAATCATTTATGCTACATGCACGAAGACATCGCCATAGATCCTTTTCCTCACCAAGTTATAAGACAATGTAGCTCAATATTGTCAAAAGCCATCTCACAGCTCGTCAACTTATCTTTCCAAGAAGGATGTTTTCCATCTACTTTCAAAGCAGCCCAAATTAAACCAATATTAAAGAAAGCCAACCTCGACTCAACCAATCCAGCAAATTATCGACCTATTTCCAACCTGTCCACCATATCAAAAGTTATGGAAAGGGCCGTATTAAAACAACTACAACCTCACATCACCTCCAATCCAAACTATCCTAGTCACCAATCAGCCTATAGACCTTACCACTCTACAGAAACAGCCCTACTCCATCTAACTGACCACATTTTCAACGAATGCGACTCAAAAAATACCACCCTCCTCGCATCACTCGACCTATCAGCAGCCTTCGACACCATCAGCCATTCCATCCTCATAAACAGACTTCATAAAGAATTTGGAGTTGATGGAACAGCTTTAAACTGGCTGTCATCTTATTTAGAAAATAGACATTATCAAGTTAAATTAGGTACACACATCTCATCACCAACCAATATACAACACGGCGTTCCTCAAGGCTCTGTTCTTGGACCGCTTCTTTTCACCACATACATCTCACCTATCTCAAATATAGTCAACCAATTCAATATAACCTACCATAAATATTCTGATGATATACAACTTCTTCAATTTATCACACCTAATACATCCAACCAAGCTACTAGTAACCTCACATCTTGCATACAAACCATGGAAACTTGGTTTCTCAATAACTATCTCCAGTTTAACACCACTAAATCAGAAATAATAAAACTAGGCACCCCTTATCAATTAAATAGTTTAAACACAATATCATCTGTCAACATCAACTCAGATAAAATCCCCATCAATAACACTCTCAAAATACTCGGAGTCACCCTAGACAGCAAACTCACTTTCAAAAACCACATCACATCTATCATCCAATCATCACACTATCATCTCAAAGCAATCAAACACATACGCCCATTCATTACTACTGATCTCTCCGCCTCACTTTCCCGATGTCTAATACTAAGCAGACTTGACTACTGTAACTCGCTATTATATAATATCACCAATCAAGAAAGAAATCGTCTACAGTCAGTTTTAAACAAGGCGGCTAGAATCACACTCAACTGTGATTACCCAGGCTATCACCTTGTTCAATCATCAAAGGAAAATCTTATAAAACTCCACTGGCTTCCTATAGATTTTCGAATATCCTTTAAAATAGCCATCAACACATTCAAAATTCTTCAAACTTCAAAACCGTCATATCTCAGCAAACTCATAACTAAAAAAACATCAAACAAACAACTGCGTTCATCTTCATCTCTTCTCCTCAACCAAGAATCCACTACAAACAACATCTCAAAAAGAGCTTTCCGTCACGCAGCTCCAACAACTTGGAATGCCCTTTCACCTGCACTTCGAAGCATCAACCAATTTTCGACTTTCAAAGCCAAACTGAAAACTCATTATTTTAACTTAGCCTATCATTCTTAATAATTACTCCATGCTACTTTTTGCTTTCTTTTTCATAACATTACTATTATAATTACTTTTATTTCTTTATTGCGTTACGACGCAGTGAAAGCGCTTCAGTTGCGTGCCCGGGCGCTATACAAAAATGACAATTATTACTTATTATTATTATTTAATAATTTATATTTTATTTAATAATTTATATTGTATTTAATAATTTATATTGTATTTAATAATTTATATTGTATTTAATAATTTATATTGTATTTAATAATTTATATTGTATTTAATAATTTATATTGTATTTAATAATTTATATTGTATTTAATAATTTATATTGTATTTGATAATTTATATTGTATTTAATAATTTATATTGTATTTAATAATTTGTATTGTATTTGATAAATTTAAGTTCGTTTCAATTATGTAATTTGAAAAATTTAGTCCGTTTTATTTATTTAAAATTGTGAAAAGAATCTATAAAAAAATCCGTTTTTTATATAAAAAGTCCGTTTTATTTATTTAAAATTGTGAAACAAATCTATAAAAAAATCCGTTTTTTATATAAAAAGTCCGTTTTATTTATTTAAAATTGTGAAACAAATCTATAAAAAAATCCGTTTTTTATATAAAAAGTCCGTTTTATTCATACTAAAATATTAACAAGGAGACTTTTTCTCCGAGAGACTTTTTCTCCAAGAGGTTTTTTTTCCGGGAGGCTTTTTGTAGAAGGTATTTTATCCGAAGGCTTTTTCTCCGAGAGGCTTTTTATCCTACATTCCCCCCATCACTATCATCATCATCATCTCAACAGTCTTTTTAACTAGCATCATCATTATCATCATCTCAGCAGTCTTTTTCATTATCATCATCTCAGCAGTCTTTTTAATTAGCATCATCATCATCATCATACTCTCTCCAAGGGTTCTGCTTTTCAGTCTCATCACGGATGGCCGCAACTCATCAAAAAGAAAAACTGCAGCTCCAAAAATAGCAGTCAACAAAAACAGAAATGCAATCATAACATTGAATGGAAGAGTGGACGAAACAACCTTCAGCACCAGTACCAAGAGAATTGAAGGATGGCTGCAGCGGAAAAAGAAAAACAGTCACAGCAACTTCATTCTTTGCAAGATCCTCTTCGGCTGGTAAACGGATAAAAAGTCTTCAGGATAAAAAGTCTTCAGAATAAAAAGTCTTCAGAATAAAAAGCCTTCAAGAAGAGATTTTCATTGAAAAAAACTTTTCATATAATTTTAATTAATGTAAAATAATTTTTAGAAACAAAAGTAAATAATAAATAATAATAATAAACTAACTAGTTATGTAAAAAAAATTTTTACCTTATGTAGGAAATATCAAATAGAAGTCATGAAACTTTCGGAGTTTTATGAGAAATGTGGTTAGAGTTCCTAGAAGGAAAAGAATAATCGGGAAGAAGAAGTGCTTTTTATATAATTTTATTACTTTTAATGAATGTAAATAATTTTAGAAATATTTTTAATTAACAAATACTGAAAAGAGACTAATTAATTAAAAATATTAAAAAAAAGACATGAATAATCTGGAGGAAGAAGTGTAAGGGCTTCAGATTGAGCACAGGTGCAGAGCTTGCAAGCTGGAAGAATTGCTTTTAATATAATTTTATTAATTTTAATAATTGTAGAATAATTTTTAGAAAAAATTATAATTAACAAATACTAAGAAGAGACTAATTAATTATTTTAAATATTTTTTAGGAAATGTAGGAAATATCAAATAGAAGATATGATAATCTGAAGGAAGAAGGGCTAGGGCCTCAGATTGAGCACTAGTGCATAGCTTGCAAGCTCCCACTGTAGAAAGAAGTGCTTTTTAAATAATTTTATTAATTTAAATTAATGTAAGATAATTGTTAGAAACAATTATAAATAACAAATAATGAGAAGATACAAATTATTTTTAATATTTTGTAGCCAATGTAGGAAATATCAAATAAAAGTGAAGAAGAGGAAGAAGTGCTATGGCTTCAGATTTAGCCAAAGTGCAAAACTTGCAAGCTCCCACTGGCTACCTACTTCACCAGGCAGATGAGCTCTGCAGATGAAGGACAGACTGTCTTCAGAACGACTCTTCTACACATAACTCAAGCTCAAAAAATTTTAAAACAAGAATCTTAAAACTTTGATTTTTTCAATTTATTCGTTAATTTGATGTAGATTATAAAAATGTTCACTAGCTTCAAATTAGTTTACTCAATATTTTCTAAATAAAATAATACTCATGTGTTCCATGTCATTTATTACTCAGCATTTCCTTAATATTAACCCCATTATTAGTATTCCCAGTCAATTTTAATTTTCTAATGTATTTTCTAACATGGCATGTGTCCAGGGGCGGCGATCTGCGGAAAATCTTGGGGGGGGGGGGGGGTCCTCCCCAGGGTTGGAATCAAAGAACCGGTATCGACCAATGAGAGGTTAAAAAATTATATTCTTTTAAATAAAAGCATTTGCGGTCTTGAATTTTTTATCGAAATACAATAATCAACATTCCTCTACAAAATTCAACTTTCAATTTTATAA
>OX030964.1:750074-760074 GCA_943735955.1 Piscicola geometra
GGGAAAGGGAACTAGTCCTCTTCACTACCAACAAAAAGAAAGAGAGAAATGGGGGAATAAGATACAGGAAAGTGAAAGACTGAAAAGGTACCGTGAGGAGAAGTCAGAAAGCAGGAAATTTGAGAAATATGTAGATGGTTCAGATGGAGCGAAAGTTAGGATGATGTGTAGGGGGGATAGCTTGACGGTAAGGAATAATGAAATTGTGCGCTGGAAGTATGAGAAGGAGGAGAGAAAGTGTGTTTGTGGGGAGGAAGAAAATGAGAGGCACGTATTGCTGGAGTGTGTGTTGTATGAAGAGTGGAGAAAAGAATGGCTGACAGCTTGGAGAAGGGAGCGTGGAGAAGAGGACCCGATGGAAAGGGTCCTTGGATACCAGAAGGAGGATCGGAGGATGGAAGAAGTGGAGCTGAAATGTGTGGGTGCGGTTTGGGAACGGAAAGGGAGGGAAAGAAAAAAAGAGGAAGATGACAAAAGTAGAGGGTCGATACAAAGGCACTATAAATATACTACTGCTCTTCATTGCAGCTTATCATCGGCATATCCTTATTCATTGCCATTTTTAATAAATAAAATATTTGAAGAAAAAAATTTATTTGACAAAAATAAATAAATAATTTATTTGACAAAAATAAATATATTATTTGACAAAAATAAATACATTATTTGACAAAAATAAATAAATTATTTGACAAAAATAAATAAATTATTTGACAAAAATAAATAAATTATTTGACAAAAATAAATAAATTATTTGACAAAAATAAATAAATTATTTGACAAAAATAAATAAATTATTTGACAAAAATAAATAAATTATTTGACAAAAATAAATAAATTATTTGACAAAAATAAATAAATTATTTGACAAAAATAAATAAATTATTTGACAAAAATAAATAAATTATTTGACAAAAATAAATAAATTATTTGACAAAAATAAATAAATTATTTGACAAAAATAAATAAATTATTTGACAAAAATAAATAAATTATTTGACAAAAATAAATAAATTATTTGACAAAAATAAATAAATTATTTGACAAAAATAAATAAATTATTTGACAAAAATAAATAAATTATTTGACAAAAATAAATAAATTATTTGACAAAAATAAATAAATTATTTGACAAAAATAAATAAATTATTTGACAAAAATAAATAAATTATTTGACAAAAATAAATAAATTATTTGACAAAAATAAATAAATTATTTGACAAAAATAAATAAATTATTTGACAAAAATAAATAAATTATTTGACAAAAATAAATAAATTATTTGACAAAAATAAATAAATTATTTGACAAAAATAAATAAATTATTTGACAAAAATAAATAAATTATTTGACAAAAATAAATAAATTATTTGACAAAAATAAATAAATTATTTGACAAAAATAAATAAATTATTTGACAAAAATAAATAAATTATTTGAAAAAAATAAATAAATTATTTGAAAAAAATAAATAAATTATTTGAAAAAAATAAATAAATTATTTGAAAAAAATAAATAAATTATTTGACAAAAATAAATAAATTATTTGACAAAAATAAATAAATTATTTGACAAAAATAAATAAATTATTTGACAAAAATAAATAAATTATTTGACAAAAATAAATAAATTATTTGACCAAAATAAATAAATTATTTGACAAAAATAAATAAATTATTTGACAAAAACAAATAAATAAACTATTTGACAAAAATAAAAAATCATGTAATAATCACACAAAAATCCTTTCACAATCACACAAAAATCTTTGACAATCCTAAATTAATAAACCTTTGACAATCTATTATTCAATTAAAAAATAATCTCTTATATTTCTCCAATTTCCTTTATAGGTCCACCCATGAGTTCTTTGTTTCGACCAGGCCACGCAGCAAGCCGCTGCAACGACACAGCCTCACGATAGGCCTTTGACTGCTTTGACGCATCATTTGTGTGTGTGTGTGTGTGTGTATTAGAGGTCGGACATGGACGATTTTTCATTCCCGGTCCCGTCCCGTTCCCGAAATTTGTTTTCCCGTCCTGTCCCGTTCCCGATGGGACATCAGAATTTTGATTCCCGTCCCGTCCCATTCCCGACATTTTTTTTCCCGTCCCGTCCCGTTCCCGATGGGACATCAGAATTTTGATTCCCGTCCCGTTCCCAAAATTTTTTTTCCCGTCCCGACCCGTTCTTGATGGGACATCAGAATTTTGATTCCCGTCCCGTCCCGTTCCCGAAATTTTTTTTCCCGTCCCGACCCGTTCCCGAAAGCTTTTTGTTTTCTTATTCATTTTCGCTGCCGTTTTTACTGGTCCCAAACTTGCTAGTTCTAAAATTTATTAAAATTTATTATTTGAAAGTCAGAGAATATTTCTTTTAATGAAATAAAAAAACACGATTTAAAGTTCAATATTTATTGAAATGAAAGTATTGTTTTTGAGTTATTCAATCTAGTCTTTATTGCTTTTCACACGGGTTAAACCGTTAAGAGTTTCAGCTTTCAAATGAGATGATTTTGGGTCTGAAGTTAAACGACCACATATTGAAAAATTCTGTTCACAGCGAATATAACATGCAGATACACTAAACAAAATTTTGGCTACTTCTTGTACTATTTTAAAATTGCTCATTTTACTCCAATAAAATAAAACATCTTTATAATTTTCAATTTTTTTTGGGACGTAATTGAATATTTGTACAATTCATCCTTTTCTGAATTTTTTTCTTTGTTCATTATTACTAATTCTTCAATAATGTTAGAAATATGTTTTTTTAACAACATTCTTATTCTCTACAACTGCAAATATAAAATCATTCGTATAATTTGATAGTATAATAATTTTATTATAAATTTTACATTATAAAAACAAACATAATAGGTCTAAATAACCATCATTTGTTTTTTTTCTCAAAGGCACTGCAGCTTGGTCTGGCTGTAAATAATAGAATTAAATTTTTTCTAATGAAAGTCTTGGTATTTATTTCTTTTCTATCCCAAACTTTTTTCTTATTATTCTTTCATACTGGGGATGCAACAGACATGCTGTCATATGAATAAGATCAATGGCATCTTTTCTTTTGTCGAAATGATCAACTGAGCAATCATTTGGAAATTAATCATTCAAATTCAAAGTATTAATTTATAAAATTAAAATAATATAACTGACCATTTTGATTTCATCTGAAAAGTTTTCATCATCACCCATTTGTTCTAATCTCCCTAGTCTTTGGACTCATCATAACAACTTCAAATGTAGTGTTAGAGGTTTTGATATTGGCAATGGTGGCTTCGTTATACTTTTCCATTGCATTTAATACTTATTTTAAATACGGAGTATCGATGAAATAAAGATTTCCATACTTAGAAGTTTGCTGAAAAATCATTGTTAAAGAATCCAATCCCAATAACTGTTATTCCCGTTTTTCCCGTTCCCGATTTAAAAGTTGATTCCCGTTCCCGTCTTTTCCCGTTCCCGATTTGAAGGTTGATTCCCGTTACCATTCCCGTCCCGAAAACCTATTCCCGGTTCCCGACTTTTCCCGTCCCGAAATTAATTTTCATTCCCGTTCCCGCGGGTACCCGGTCCGACCTCTAGTGTGTATGTGTGTGTGAGTGTGTGTGTTTGTGTGTGTTTCAGACAACACGCATCCAGACCAAACAGCTTGCATGTGTGAACACACACCAGATGAGTTCCAACGAACATTTTAATGTCAAATTGTTTTTCTCCTTTAATCGAATGCCTGCAATGCTCTTCCAAGAGGCAAATCTACCCAAGCGACCTATGCGAAGGAGGTCCGAAAACATCAAAATGAAAGCAACGGTGAAAGAAAGCAACAACAAAGACACATAAGAGACGCATAGACAGAGACATTTAGACACACAGATGCACACCAAAACGGCTGCACATACGTCATTTCATCCCTCTAATTAACACTTGACTGTTACGACCTCTCCTTGATTTATGCAGCGTCCTCTTCCTTCCGTTCTCTCCTCTCAACATTCTTCGCAATGCATTCACTTCTCCCTTCAGAGTCCACTTCTTCTTCTTCCTTTTCCACCTTTTGCATCTTCTTGGTCTCTGTTGTGACAAAACAAGAAAAGATTCTGAGGCATCATCATCATCATCATCATCATCATCATCATCATCATCATCATCATCATCATCATCATCATCATCATCATCATCATCATCATCATCATCATCATCATCATCATCATCATCATCATCATCATCATCATCATCGTCATCATCATCATAATCATCATGCCTCACAGAGTACCTGCAATGATGCCTGTTTCGGTGCACAGCAGCAGCAGCAGCAGAGTGGTGGAGAGGCTTTCTTGACTCATGAAACATTAAATAGGAGTAGTTAAGATGGTGATGATGATGATGAGAATAATGTTAATGATGATCAATATTGTAACATAACATGAGCGCAGATTAAATCCATTTACTCGAAAATGAATATTTTAGTTCTGTATATACTTATTTTAAAAAAATATATGATGAAAGAATGAAAAAGAAACAGATGATGATGATGATGATGACGATGATGACGATGATGATGATGATGATGACGATGATGACGATGATGATGATGATGATGATGATGATGATGATGATGATGATGGTGATGATAAGAAAAATAAATGAAGAATGGGAAAGGGACTACGATAAGAAGCATGGAATCTTCGTCAGCGTCCAAGCTGTGTGACAGGAACTTAAAGGAGATAACTTCGTTGGAGTGACGATGATGACCATGATGACCATGATGATGATGATGACCATGATGATGATGATGGTGATGATGATGATGGTGATGATGGTGATAATGATGATGATGATGATGATGATGATGGTGATGATGATGATGATGATGGTGATGATGATGAGGATGATGATGATAATGATGATGACCATGATGATGATGATGGTGATGATGATGATGATGATGATGATGATGGCGATGACGATGATGGTGAAGTGTAGCTCACAATAAAGTGGAAGATGGATGGCTGGAATTTATTGAAGGTGCATTTGAAAGCAATAACTTCGATAATGTGCTCTTGGTGGTTGTTGTGGTTGTTGTGGTTGTTGGTGGTTGTTGTGGAGTCGGAGTTGAGTGGGTGGTTGTTGTGAAGTCGGAGTTGAGTGGGTGGTTGTTGTGGAGTCGGAGTTGAGTGGGTGGTTGTTGTGGAGTCGGAGTTGAGTGGGTGGTTGTTGTGGAGTCGGAGTTGAGTGGGTGGTTGTTGTGGAGTCGGAGTTGAGTGGGTGGTTGTTGTGAAGTCGGAGTTGAGTGGGTGGTTGTTGTGGAGTCGGAGTTGAGTGGGTGGTTGTTGTGGAGTCGGAGTTGAGTGGGTGGTTGTTGTGGAGTCGGAGTTGAGTGGGTGGTTGTTGTGGAGTCGGAGTTGAGTGGGTGGTTGTTGTGGAGTCGGAGTTGAGTGGGTGGTTGTTGTGGAGTCGGAGTTGAGTGGGTGGTTGTTGTGGAGTCGGAGTTGAGTGGGTGGTTGTTGTGGAGTCGGAGTTGAGTGGGTGGTTGTTGTGGAGTCGGAGTTGAGTGGGTGGTTGTTGTGGAGTCGGAGTTGAGTGGGTGGTTGTTGTGGAGTCGGAGTTGAGTGGGTGGTTGTTGTGGAGTTGTTGTGGTTGTTAGGCGTTGTTATGAAGTTAATGGTGTGGAATTTTTGTAGTTTAGTGAATGGGCTTCGTGGGTGTTATGAGGGTGTTGTAAGGGTGTTGTAAGGGTGTTGTAAGGGTGTTGTAAGGGTGTTGTAAGGGTGTTGTAAGGGAGTTATAAGGGAGTTGTAAGGGAGTTGTAAGGGTGCTGTAAGGGTGTTGTAAGGGTGTTGTAAGGGAGTTGTAAGGGAGTTGTAAGGGTGCTGTAAGGGAGTTGTAAGGGAGTTGTAAGGATGCTGTAAGGGTGTTGTAAGGATGTTGTTAGGGTGTTATAAGGGTGTTGTAAGGGTGTTGTAAGGGTGTTGAAAGGGTGTTGTAAGGGTGTTGTAAGGGAGTTGTAAGGGTGTTGTAAGAGTGTTGTAAGGGTGTTGTAAGGGTGTTGTAAGGGTGTTGTAAGGGTGTTATAAGGGTATTGTAAGGGTGTTGTAAGGGTGTTGTAAGGGTGTTGTAAGGGTGTTGTAAGGGAGTTGTAAGGGTGTTGTAAGGGTGTTGTAAGGGTGTTGTAAGGGTGTTGTAAGGGTGTTGTAAGGGTGTTGTAAGGGTGTTGTAAGGGTGTTGTAAGGGTATTGTAAGGGTGTTGTAAGGGAGTTGTAAGGGTGTTGTAAGGGTGTTGTAAGGGAGTTGTAAGGGAGTTGTAAGGGTGTTGTAAGGGAGTTGTAAGGGTGTTGTAAGAGTGTTGTAAGGGTGTTGTAAGGGAGTTGTAAGGGAGTTGTAAGGGTGCTGTAAGGGTGTTGTAAGGGTGTTGTTAGGGTGTTGTAAGGGTGTTGTAAGGGTGTTGTAAGGGTGTTGTAAGGGAGTTGTAAGGGTGTTGTGATGGGAGTTGTAAGGGAGTTGTAAGGGAGTTGTAAGGGAGTTGTAAGGGAGTTGTAAGGGTGTTGTAAGGGTGTTGTAAGAGTGTTGTAAGGGTGTTGTAAGGGTGTTGTAAGGGTGTTGTAAGGGAGTTGTAAGGGAGTTGTAAGGGTGTTGTAAGGGTGTTGTAAGGGTGTTATAAGGGTGTTGTAAGGGTGTTGTAAGGGTGTTGTAAGGGTGTTGTAAGGGTGTTGTAAGGGTATTGCAAGGGTGTTGTAAGGGAGTTGTAAGGGTGTTGTAAGGGTGTTGTAAGGGAGTTGTAAGGGAGTTGTAAGGGTGTTGTAAGGGAGTTGTAAGGGTGTTGTAAGAGTGTTGTAAGGGTGTTGTAAGGGAGTTGTAAGGGAGTTGTAAGGGTGCTGTAAGGGTGTTGTAAGGGTGTTGTTAGGGTGTTGTAAGGGTGTTGTAAGGGTGTTGTAAGGGTGTTAAAAGGGAGTTGTAAGGGTGTCGTAAGAGTGTTGTAAGGGTGTTGTAAGGGTGTTATAAGGGTGTTGTAAGGGTGTCGTAAGGGTGTTATATGGGTGTTGTGATGGGAGTTGTAAGGGTGTTGTAAGGGTGATGTAAGGGTGTTGTAAGGGTGTTGTAAGGGTGTTGTAAGGGTGTTGTGATGGGAGTTGTAAGGGTGTTGTAAGGGTGTTTTAAAGGAGTTGTGAGGGAGTTGTAAGGGTGTTGTAAGGGTGATGTAAGGGAGTTGTAAGGGTGTTGTAAGGGTGTTGTAAGGGTGTTGTAAGGGTGTTGTAAGGGTGTTGTAAGGGTGTTGTAATGGTGTTGTAAGGGAGTTGTAAGGGTGTTGTGATGGGAGTTGTAAGGGAGTTGTAAGGGAGTTGTAAGGGTGTTGTAAGGGAGTTGTAAGGGTGTTGTAAGAGTGTTGTAAGGGTGTTGTAAGGGAGTTGTAAGGGAGTTGTAAGGGTGCTGTAAGGGTGTTGTAAGGGTGTTGTTAGGGTGTTGTAAGGGTGTTGTAAGGGTGTTGTAAGGGTGTTGTAAGGGAGTTGTAAGGGTGTTGTGATGGGAGTTGTAAGGGAGTTGTAAGGGAGTTGTAAGGGAGTTGTAAGGGAGTTGTAAGGGTGTTGTAAGGGTGTTGTAAGAGTGTTGTAAGGGTGTTGTAAGGGTGTTGTAAGGGTTTTGTAAGGGAGTTGTAAGGGAGTTGTAAGGGTGTTGTAAGGGTGTTGTAAGGGTGTTATAAGGGTGTTGTAAGGGTGTTGTAAGGGTGTTGTAAGGGTGTTGTAAGGGTGTTGTAAGGGTATTGCAAGGGTGTTGTAAGGGAGTTGTAAGGGTGTTGTAAGGGTGTTGTAAGGGAGTTGTAAGGGAGTTGTAAGGGTGTTGTAAGGGAGTTGTAAGGGTGTTGTAAGAGTGTTGTAAGGGTGTTGTAAGGGAGTTGTAAGGGAGTTGTAAGGGTGCTGTAAGGGTGTTGTAAGGGTGTTGTTAGGGTGTTGTAAGGGTGTTGTAAGGGTGTTGTAAGGGTGTTAAAAGGGAGTTGTAAGGGTGTCGTAAGAGTGTTGTAAGGGTGTTGTAAGGGTGTTATAAGGGTGTTGTAAGGGTGTCGTAAGGGTGTTATATGGGTGTGTTGTAAGGGTGTTGTAAGGGTGATGTAAGGGTGTTGTAAGGGTGTTGTAAGGGTGTTGTAAGGGTGTTGTGATGGGAGTTGTAAGGGTGTTGTAAGGGTGTTTTAAAGGAGTTGTGAGGGAGTTGTAAGGGTGTTGTAAGGGTGATGTAAGGGAGTTGTAAGGGTGTTGTAAGGGTGTTGTAAGGGTGTTGTAAGGGTGTTGTAAGGGTGTTGTAATGGTGTTGTAAGGGAGTTGTAAGGGTGTTGTGATGGGAGTTGTAAGGGAGTTGTAAGGGAGTTGTAAGGGAGTTGTAAGGGAGTTGTAAGGGTGTTGTAAGGGTGTTATAAGGGAGTTGTAAGGGTGTTGTAAGAGTGTTGTAAGGGTGTTGTAAGGGTGTTGTAAGGGTGTTGTAAGGGAGTTGTAAGGGAGTTGTAAGGGTGTTGTAAGGGTGTTGTAAGGGTGTTGTAAGGGTGTTGTAAGGGTGTTGTAAGGGTGTTAAAAGGGAGTTGTAAGGGTGTCGTAAGGGTGTTGTAAGGGTGTTGTAAGGGTGTTGTAAGGGTGTTGTAAGGGTGTTGTAAGGGTGTTGTAAGGGTGTTATAAGGGTGTTGTAAGGGTGTCGTAAGGGTGTTATAAGGGTGTTGTGATGGGAGTTGTAAGGGTGTTGTAAGGGTGATGTAAGGGTGTTGTAAGGGTGTTGTAAGGGTGTTGTAAGGGTGTTGTGATGGGAGTTGTAAGGGTGTTGTAAGGGTGTTGTAAAGGAGTTGTGAGGGAGTGGTAAGGGTGTTGTAAGGGTGATGTAAGGGAGTTGTAAGGGTGTTGTAAGGGTGTTGTAAGGGTGTTGTAAGGGTGTTGTAAGGGTGTTGTAAGGGTGTTGTAAGGGTGTTGTAAGGGAGTTGTAAGGGTGTTGTAAGAGTGTTGTAAGGGTGTTGTAAGGGTGTTGTAAGGGTGTTGTAAGGGTGTTGTAAGGGAGTTGTAAGGGAGTTGTAAGGGTGTTGTGAGGGTGTTGTAAGGGTGTTGTAAGGGTGTTGTAAGGGAGTTGTAAGGGTGTTGTAAGGGTGTTGTAAGGGTGTTGTAAGGGAGTTGTAAGGGAGTTGTAGGGGTGTTGTAAGGGAGTTGTTAGGGTGTTATAAGGGTGTTGTAAGGGTGTTGTAAAGGTGTTGTAAGGGTGTTGTAAGGGTTTTGTAAGGGTGTTGTAAGGGTGTTGTAAGGGTGTTGTAAGGGAGTTGTAAGGGTGTTGTAAGGGTGTTGTAAAGGTGTTGTAAGGGAGTTGTAAGGGAGTTGTAAGGGTGTTGTAAGGGAGTTGTAAGGGTGTTGTAAGGGAGTTGTAAGGGTGTTGTAAGAGTGTTGTAAGGGTGTTGAAAGGGAGTTGTAAGGGTGTTGTAAGAGTGTTATAAGGGTGTTGTAAGGGTGTTGTAAGGGTGTTGTAAGGGTGTTGTAAGGGTGTTGTAAAGGTGTTGTAAGGGAGTTGTAAGGGTGTTGTAAGGGTGTTGTAAGGGAGTTGTAAGGGTGTTGTAAGGGTGTTATAAGGGTGTTGTAAGGGTGTTGTAAGGGTGTTGTAAGGGTGTTGAAAGGGAGTTGTAAGGGTGTTGTAAGGGTGTTGTAAGGGAGTTGTAAGGGAGTTGTAAGGGTGTTGTAAGAGTGTTGTAAGGGTGTTGTAAGGGTGTTGTAAGGGTGTTGTAAGGGTGTTGTAAGGGAGTTGTAAGGGAGTTGTAAGGGTGTTGTGAGGGTGTTGTAAGGGTGTTGTAAGGGTGTTGTAAGGGAGTTGTAAGGGTGTTGTAAGGGTGTTGTAAGGGTGTTGTAAGGGAGTTGTAAGGGAGTTGTAGGGGTGTTGTAAGGGAGTTGTTAGGGTGTTATAAGGGTGTTGTAAGGGTGTTGTAAAGGTGTTGTAAGGGTGTTGTAAGGGTTTTGTAAGGGTGTTGTAAGGGTGTTGTAAG
>OX030964.1:765074-772574 GCA_943735955.1 Piscicola geometra
TACTACTACTACTACTACTGTTACTACTACTACTACTACTACTACTACTACTACTACTACTACTACTACTACTACTACTACTACTACTACTACTACTACTACTACTACTACTACTACTACTACTACTACTACTACTACTACTACTACTACTACTACTACTACTACTACTACTACTACTACTACTACTACTTCTACTTTATAATACTTTTAATATAGAGAAAGATAGTTTTTGTTATGCGACGAATTTTCCAGACACCGGTGTTAGTGGTGGTCATGCTGGTGCTGGTGGTGGTTTTGATTGTGAAGGTGGTGGTGGTGGAGGTATTGATAGGGTTTAAGATGGTGGTGGTGATGGTGATGCAGAAGATTTCTTATTGTGGTAATGAATTAAATAGGAAATGAAATGTTTGAGGAATGTGGAGTGTGATATTTAACGGTTGATAAGTGAGGTTTCTGAAGTGTTGTGGGAGGGTTTTTTCTGTCGTTAGTGGATGGGGTTTCTCGAAGTATTTATTTGTATGAACAAAAAGGTTTGATGAATCTTTAAAAATTAAATTCAATAAACAATAAATGACGAAAAATAAAGTTAGGCGAAGTTGCCACTGTAAATGCAGTAAATGGAGAATATTTCGTCGAATTTGTGCTTTTGTTTAGCTGGAAAGAGTTCGAAAATGAATTTTGGAGTAATGATCACGGAAGTGAATGAATAAAAATGTTTTGACTGACTGCGCTGACAACCTGACCAGGGGCGCACCGAGGGGGAGCTGAGGTCTCGCACTGCTTCGATGAGTTTTTTGGCTTTACTGGTTTTTCAATATGCCATAGGACAAAAATATCTTCTCTGGAAGGCCATCAGGCTTTTATCTCATGAAAATATCAACACAGAACATAGAGATGCTACTTAAATATTACTAACATGTCACAAATTCTGAGGAAAAATAGAAAAACATTAGAATTTAATTACACTTTCATATCTCTACATTTTTCATATGTACATTTTTCTCGCCATGACAAAAATATAGAACAACGCTGATAGACAAAATAACTCCTGAACTTTCAGAATTCTGCAACCTTCATGGAAAAAATGCAGAAACTGTGCAAAGACAGCTCAAATTTACAAAAACCTTTATCCTCTAACGCGACGTTACGGGTAGAAGAACTGCACAGCCTTTTCTGCCAATGCTGCGAAGAAGAAACCGTACTTTCAGAGGTGACAAAGAAGGACGATGAATTAACTGCTACAACAACGCTGTTATGGGCAAAGTGTTCGCACGTGTAGTCCTAAAAAGACTACAGAAGCTTGCTGATAGGGTGTATCCAGAATCACAAGCTGGGTTTCGCGCAGAAAGGTCAACTATAAGATATGATTTTTACACTCAGACAACTGCAAGAAAAAAGCAGAGAACAACACAAGCTTCTTTTTTTAGCTTGGACACATTAAAATATCAGGAAAAAAAGTTGAACGCTTTCCAAATGCGCTGTCTTCGAAGAGTGAATCTCATGGAAAGACCGCGTCACAAACAACGAGGTGTTGGCGAGGGCAGCCATCTCAAGCATTACCACTCTTCTCCGTCAAAGACGTCTCCGATGGCTGGGACATGTACGTCGGATGGATGATGGCCGACTTCCTAATCTCAAGTCTACAGAAATCAGCGTCAGCACCTGGGAATCGCTTGCTCAAGAAAGAAGCAACTGGAAACAAATTGTGTATGTGGCACTAGAAGTGGGGGAAGCAAAGATCATCAGCTTGCCAGTGAGAAGCGCAGTCGAACTGAGCTTTCTGTGTTCAAGCTGTAGCAGATAGAGTCGGCTTGGATGGCCACAGAAGACGCTGTACACACTAAAGCAAACACACACATACACACACACACACACACGCACACACACACACACACACACACACACACAAAAGCACATACATAGAGGCCTAGAAGAAAGAGTTAATGTCGTTTAAGCAGCAATTACTGCATCTGCGTGGAGGAAGCACTCAAGCAAATGCTCAAAAACATGAAACAAACGTTTAGAAGCCTCTGCGTGCACAAAACTACAAGCAGAATGACACAAAGACTTGCGTTGGCCCTCCAGAGGAAACACAAACACTCCAACAGGAAGCAACATTGCACACACCAAAGCACCCCTGCACACATGCCGCATGCAAGAATGCCATTGTGACACACATAAACATTCATACGACTCGACTCATTTAAAATTCAACGCGTAATTCAAATGGGAATTTAAGAGGAGGAAAGACTGCTCAAACTCATGCATGCCCGTTGAACATGCGCTCACGTCTTCGAAGGGGCAGTGCACTGGTGGAGGCAGCCGAACTCTTTTGTTTTTGTTCGAAAACATTTGTTGATTCAGTGGAAGATTCATCGTCATTTCTGAAACTTAAACTTTCTGAAGTCTCAATGTAACAAACCTTGCAGGCTCGTACAGAAGAAATGAAAGTCATGCAGTATGACTCATACTCCATGACTTTCATTCCTTCAACTTAGAAATAACCGTAAATTATATTTTAAATTGTTGAAAATAACTTTTAAAAGTCGTTGGTAAATTATCACGAATTTAAAAGAAGAAAATGTTTCGTCATGAAAGTTTTACGAAAATAAAACAAATGGAAATGGAATGAAGAGTTCACGAGAAATAAGTCATGCTGCCAACCACTCATGCCTCTTTCCTCCAAGCAGCTGGGAGCTTTAACCAGGATTTTTCTATTTGAGGAGTTGAATAGTTTGTGTTGCGTGTTGTGTACTATGTGTGGTGTACTATGTGTTGTGTACTATGTGTTGTGTGCTATGTGTTGTGTACTATGTGTTGTGTGCTATGTGTGGTGTACTATGTGTTGTGTGCTATGTGTTGTGTACTATGTGTTGTGTGCTATGTGTTGTGTGCTATGTGTTGTGTGCTATGTGTTGTGTGGTATGTGTTGTGTGCTATGTGTTGTGTACTATGTGTGGTGTGCTATGTGTTGTGTAATATGTGTTGTGTGCTATGTGTTGTGTACTATGTGTCGTGTACTATGTGTTGTGTACTATGTGTCGTGTACTATGTGTTGTGTACTATGTGTCGTGTACTATGTGTTGTGTGCTATGTGTTGTGTGCTATGTGTGGTCTACTATGTGTTGTGTGCTATGTGTTGTGTACTATGTGTTGTGTGCTATGTGTTGTGTGCTATGTGTTGTGTGCTATGTGTGGTGTACTATGTGTTGTGTGCTATGTGTTGTGTGCTATGTGTTGTGTGCTATGTGTTGTGTGCTATGTGTTGTGTACTATGTGTTGTGTGCTATGTGTTGTGTGCTATGTGTTGTGTGCTATGTGTTGTGTACTATGTGTTGTGTGCTATGTGTTGTGTACTATGTGTTGTGTGCTATGTGTGGTGTACTATGTGTTGTGTGCTATGTGTTGTGTACTATGTGTTGTGTGCTATGTGTTGTGTGCTATGTGTTGTGTGCTATGTGTTGTGTACTATGTGTTTTGTGCTATGTGTTGTGTACTATGTGTTGTGTGCTATGTGTGGTGCACTATGTGTTGTGTGCTATGTGTTGTGTACTATGTGTTGTGTGCTATGTGTGGTGTACTATGTGTTGTGTGCTATGTGTTGTATGCTATGTGTTGTGTGCTATGTGTTGTGTGCTATGTGTTGTGTGCTATGTGTTGTGTACTATGTGTTGTGTGCTATGTGTTGTGTACTATGTGTCGTGTACTATGTGTCGTGTACTATGTGTCGTGTACTATGTGTTGTGTACTATGTGTTGTGAGTTTTGGGTTTAAATGGCATGTGTTGTGCGATAGGTTTGTTGTTTGCGTGTTCCATCGACACATGTTGTGTGTTTGAATAGTATGCTTTGTGTGTTGTTTGATCTTTAAAAAGAACATTTGTTGCGTGCTTTGTTCTTGAATTCTGATCCTTTTGATAATTGTGTGGCCTTGGAAGAATTTTCTATAATTTATTAATTAAAAGTGAGAAAAAAATTATTAAAATTTGAAAAATACAAAAAGTTAAATCTAAATTCGCCACATCATTTGAGTCCTGGGCGTATCCAGCCCCAAATAAAAGGGGAATTTATTATTTTAGTAGTTTACTAAATAATGTTTGCATCACTTAACAAAAAGAAAAATCCAATATGCCTATTATTTTTTTAGAACGTTGAATTGTTTAATGTTATATGAAATTGTTTTAGTATATTTACATAATTTACCCAAAAAATACTCATTTACATAATATTAAAAAAATATTCTTAAAAAATAATATTTAGATGGTAACTGGCAAACTTCGCCATTACATTTGACTTCTGTTTGCTGAAACGCATTGACGATGAAGCTTCGAGTCGCTTCTCAGCCATTGAAACTACATTCAGATTGTCCGCGTAATCTCTCGCATCGCTTTAAAAATCTGTTTCAGTTCACCGAACGTTCTACAGTGCGGGTAGTGCAGGTTAGAATGAGTAAAATCAATAATGCCAAAACCAACGTCTTTCTCAGGGTCAAGGTTTAATTTTGTTACAAATTTTAAATTGTGTCAATGATATCAATAGCACCAAGTTTGTTGAGTTCTATGTTACACTCACATCAATGCTTAACTTCTCTTTTCCTCAAATATCTGCGCTCTCGTTTTCCAAAAGACTATAAGAGCGAGCTTGTACAACTTTTGAGACTATATGATCTTTTTTTCCGCAAAGATGTACCCTTTCATTTGAACAATTGGAGACCGATATAATCATTTTTGGTCCGTTTCCAAAACGATGTTGCCACTCAGTATCACCGGCTTCAATTCGCACATGACCTAAATCTTCGAACACTCCTTCATCTATTTTTTTCCTCTAAAGGGTAAATCATGTGAATCCGAATAAGTGACAGAGAAAACAATTGATGATGATCTCTGTTTGTTTTTAAAATTAATTTTTCCAAAGACTGGTTGAATATTAACCGGAATCGCTTCCAGCAATAACTTTGCAGATTCCACGACAGTCTGGTGTCCCTGTGTTTGAGTTTGCTCTCTACAGCACGGTTTCTTAAGTGGTGGTCAGTGGAGCTCTGCTCACTAGGACCACGCAGTAGTTTGTATAACATACATTTTTTACACTAATTTAATTGTAAAAATCATTTATTGCTAAAAGAGTTGAAAAGCAGCTTACTGAAAATGTACAGAAGTCAACGTGTTTACCCATGGACTTTTTAATATAGACCTGGATGGACAACTAGTTAACGATCTACTTGAGAGGCCTACGTGATTGCTCTATTTGCATTGCATTTAAAACAAATATTAAATTTTAAAACTTTGTTCTGTTTATTTTCACTTGCAAATTATTAAAAAAAATAATTTTACTTTTTCAGTTTTTCTTATTTTAATTTTTAAAATGATTTCTTGAAGGTGGTCTGATCTTGTAAACCATTCTTCAATATTGAAGAAAATATTATTTATTTTTGTGTAAATTAATAAAAGTATACAATTTATAAGTAAAGTCAAAAATGTCTTCAAACAAATTAAATTATCATTCAATAACATAAATCACACAACCCTACAAAAGAACAAAGACTAGCACTCAAAAACCTGACCCAACTCCCTTAAAACAGACACAAAATCATTAAAAACAGCTAAGCGATAGTGCTCAAGACCCCTCATGCCCACAATGATTAAGCAATGAGACAACTCAATGACTACTACATGCCCCCCCCCCCCCGACCAACAAGCATTAACCAACTCAGTGGTCAGATGCACAAGAAAAAAACGCAATGAGATCGTCATAAAACCAGCTACAAACCTCAAAACGGAACATTTTACTTACTCCCCAAGATCCATAAAGCAATAGTTAAGTGGCATAACCATTAAATCCCACCCAATAATAAGGAATAGAGGATCGGAAACTGAGCACCACTTCCATAACGGACCATCTCACTGAGAAAACAGTTAAGACTTCATAAAACACATGAAGACACTCATCAATAACAACCTCAATATAAAGACAAAAAGCTAAAAATCATCACAGCATCTGTAGCAATCAACATGATTAATACACACACTATACAAGGTGTCTCAAAATCAAAAAACCATAGTTCAATTTAACATACATTTTTAATTTTTAAACTAAAAAAATTAAAAGACTTTGGAATTTTGAAGTTACTCGTGATTATTTTCAAACAGCCCTCTCAGAAAACCTTATAATCCAATAGTTTCCAAACAACTGTTATCGCTCAGTTCTACAATAATATCAAATTTGACTTAAAAGATTGAAAGTTGAAACGTGCAACCAGACAATCTTTTTTTAAATATAATTTTACATCTAAATAGACTCGTTACCTTTTTTCTGTCTTATGAAAAACTAGTATTTTAAATGCCTGACTATATGCATGATCGCTTCCCGATGTATATGGGTTAATCCAGAATCAATTACAGACTTACGATTTGCAGTGTCTTACTTGTTTTTATAAAGAATGGAAAATCGTATCCAAGACTGGATGCATTTTTTTTGAGGAAAAGGAATATAAAAATATTATCCATCTAAAATATTCATAATAAATACTACGATATTATACTTTCTAGCTATTTAAAAATTGAAAATAGGCTTAAAACGCATGTCTTAAATTTCTTTTACAATCTCAAATATTAAATGTTCAGATTTATGTTTTAGTTTGTTCTATCCGGTTTGATTTATTCAGTCATAGGAATATTGGAAAACGTGTTGAGAACAATTACGTCTTCAGGCCTCGAAGTGACTTTTTTGTGATTTGTGGTTCACAGCCGGACAGACGCAGGTCATGTTACAATGGTTCTGAGAAACATGGTTCTTATGCGCCAAAGACTTAGTTGAAGTTAAAGAAGAGGGTAAAGAATTCCATAATAAGAACTGCAGTAAGAAAAAGAACGATGAGAAAAAGAGTGTTTAACTGAAAAATGAAAAGAACGTTTAAAAGTCGATGAGCTTAGACCAGATTTAGGGGGTTGTTTAATAAGATTTTTAAGATAAATGGGAGCAGTACAGTTATGAATTTTAAACATATTTAGGCATATTTTAAAAGTCACTCTAGATCTCAAAAGTAACCAATGTAACAAACGAAGAAAGGGAGAAATAGGAGAAAATTCATGGATATTTCAAATTTGATAAACGATTACCTATTCATAACGACCTTTTCGAAACTGGTTGAGAAAATGAGCACTATTTGAATTTTTCAATTTTTTGAGCACATTCCCAACCATTGAAGGTAACTCATTACTTGTATGCTATCTTTGAGTACTCAAACTACAGAAGCTTTTAACATTTTGCTGCTCATCAAAACTTTTTCCAGTTATGAAAAAGGGAAGCTGTCCTGCCTGCCCCTTGAATAGGTCTATGCTTTAGTGAGCAGCTGTTTTCATCCACAACCTCCGCTCAACTTCACTAAGTTATTTTTCAATTCCTTTAAACAATAATGAAAACTGTATCGAAGAATTAAATTTTGTATTTATAATTGGATTAAGCCTTGACACAGTGCAAACATACTGGTGAGCTCTGCTTCCTG
>OX030964.1:777574-805074 GCA_943735955.1 Piscicola geometra
AATTATTTATTCTATAAATTATTTATTCTATAAATTATTTATTCTTTATAAATTATTTATTCTATAAATTATTTATTCTATAAATTATTTATTCTATAAATTATTTATTCTATAAATTATTTATTCTATAAATTATTTATTCTATAAATTATTTATTCTATAAATTATTTATTCTATAAATTATTTATTCTATAAATTATTTATTCTGTAAATTATTTATTCTATAAATTATTTATTCTATAAATTATTTATTCTAGAAATTATTTATTCTAGAAATTATGTATTCTATAAATTATGTATTCTATAAATTATTTATTCTATAAATTATTTATTCTATAAATTATTTATTCTTTAAAATATTTATTTTTTTTAAAATTTATTCTTTAAAATATTTATTCTTTAAAAAATTTATTCTTTAAAATATTTATTCTTTAAAAAATTTATTCTTTAAAATATTTATTCTTTAAAAAATTTATTCTTTAAAATATTTATTCTTTAAATGATTTATTCTTTAAATGATTTATTCTTTAAATGATTTATTCTTTAAATGATTTATTCTTCAAATGATTTATTCTTTTAATGATTTATTCTTTTAATGATTTATTCTTTTAATGATTTATTCTTCAAATGATTTATTCTTCAAATAATTTATTCTTCAAATGATTTATTCTTTAAATGATTTATTCTTTAAATGATTTATTCTTTAAATGATTTATTCTTTAAATGATTTATTCTTTAAATAATTTATTCTTTAAATGATTTATTCTTTAAATGATTTATTCTTTAAATTATTTATTCTTTAAATTATTTATTTTCTAAATTATTTATTCTCTAAATTATTTTTTTCTCTATAATAATACATTTAAAACACCATATATGAAGTTTAATTATATCAATAGGCGTTAAAAATTGTTTTTAACAAATTTGACGCAGACAGCTTTTGACGGTAAACCCAATAAAATGTTTTCTAATAACTGAAATTAACAATTTCACCTGAAAACCTCCCAACGCCCACGCTAAGTATTCAGTAGTTTCATCTTCGTGTTCCATCCTCCACGCTGTAGTTAACGTTGCTGATGTCATCAGAGTTGTGATGCGTTGTTTCGTTGTGTACGTGCTGTGACTGCAAGTGCTGTGACTGCAAGTGCTGTGACTGCAAGTGCTGTGACTGCAAGTGCTGTGACTGCAAGTGCTGTGACTGCAAGTGCTGTGACTGCAAGTGCTGTGACTGCAAGTGCTGTGACTGCAAGTGCTGTGACTGCAAGTGCTGTGACTGCAAGTGCTGTGACTGCAAGTGCTGTGAAGGACATAATCAGGTTTTGTTAATGCTTGTTTGTTCTTTCTTTTGTTATTCTGTGATGGTGGCTTGCATGTGTGCGTAAAGTCTTTTCAGAGCTATGCAACACAAAACAATAAAACGTCGAAGATTATTAACGTGGCGTAAACCCGGATGAGCGTCAAAACCACTCAATTATGAATAATAATGCAATTTATACTTAATGCTCAAAAAATATAATTATTGTGTTAATAATACAAAATGGATAAATAACTTATAGAAATCTATAATAAAGATAATATAACCCCAGCAGAAATGCACACACTAAGGATCATAAGGACCGTACGCATGAATCCATGAAAATTTATACATAAATACATAGGGGGAGGTTGCTCAAGATAAACCGGTTCCTAAGATGAGATTATTTACAGCTATAAGATATAAAAATTTTATAAAAAATATAATTTTATTTATGCATTTAACTTCTAAGCACATTTGTATGTTGGTTTCGTTTCTGAAAGTTGTCTCGTTCAATTATGATAATTGAAAAACTGATTTTTAGAAGAATAGTTAAAAAGTTAGGAGATAACGTTTTGCTGTTTTTTCCTCAACATCCAAAGGAATTATATTATAAGTACAACCGCATCCGTGAAGCCATCGATTCGCTACTCAGAAAGAATCAGGCAAGTTTCAGAACAGGTCGCAGCTGCACTCAGCAGATTCATATTCTGAGGAGGATTATGGATCGCGCATACTCGCAATACATCCCACTATTCATCACTTTCGTCGACTTCGAGAAAGCCTTCGACTCAATCGACCGAAATGTGATGTTTGCGATACTGCGACACTACGGAATGCCAGAGAAAGTTGTCAAGGCAATCAAGGTCTTGTAGACAAGTCGACCAGCCAAGTCTGCATACAAGGCCAGCTTTCTACACCTTTCAACATCTCTATAGGCGTCTTACAAGTAATAGACTACGCATCCAAATTGTCTACCGATAAGTTCAGATCTATCAAACACAAACAAGCACAATCGAACAACCCAGTCAGAACTGAGCAGCTGCTCATAGCGCCACACAACTTGTTTATGAGCTCGCATTTGCTGAGGGTAATGCTTTGAGACTCAGTGCACGAATGTTTGAACTAGAGAAAGATGTTGAAAAGACCGAACAGATGCGGCTTAACCAGCCAGATCCTTCTGTCTCGCCACTGGTGACAAAGCTCTCCATCAATGGTACTCAGAGGACAAACACTTGTTAATTAAAAACATGTGTTCGCAAACGTTGATGACTTCAAATACATTTAATCCTATTTTGGTTTCATTGATCACGTTATAGCATGGCCACATTTATAAAGCTACAAAAGTTTCTTCGCTCACCCAAGCTGAACACAGATCTCAAGATTCGCATCTTTCAAGCCGCTTGCATCTCAGTTTTGCTCTACGGCTGCGAATCATGGATACTAACTGCAGCATTATCGAAGAAACTTGACGTCTTCGCAAGGACTTGCTATCGCACGATGCTTGCAATCCAACAGTCCAGCGACCACATCAAAAATGAGTCTCTCTACGCACGAGTCGGACAGGAGTGCATCAGCGAAATTATCAGAAAACGACAACTTGCATTTACTGGTCATTGTCTTCGCATGCCCGTAGATGAGCATGTGCACCACTATTTGTTTTACGAGTCCGAGATGAAAACATAAAGACGTTCTGGCAGACTAAGAACCTCAGACAACAAATCTCGTCGTATATCGATCCATATTAACTTTTTTTTTATAAACTTTTGAATAAAAACGATTATAAAAAAACAAACGTATGGAAAATATGTGCATCAGGATGAATAAAAAAAGAACACATAAAGTATTTTCATGAAGTGGCGCTAACCTAAATAAAATAAAAACTATTTGAACTTTTTTTTTAAAGAATGGAAAAATTATAAACAAAAAAGAATAAAATAAGATGAAAAAAAAGTGTGACGTGACGACGAAGTGGAGTTTAGAAAGAAAAAATACCAAATCACGAACAATATTACTTATATTAAAATAGGAGCTACATACATCTTTTTTAAGGCTTAATTTTCGTACCTTCAAATTATTTATGCCTTGTAAATTGAACACTGATCAATACGAGCATCTCAGTATTGAATTTATTATAGAAACCTTTGAAATAACTTCAATTTCTTAATCCAGTGAAAATCTCGAATCGCTAGAAAACGTATAAAAAACGTACAATTAGTTGATTTAGAGTGCACACATTTAGTCCATTCTTCATTCGTTCTAGGCTTTCTCATATAGAAGTATTTTTCGATTTACGGAGACCTCATCCTAAGAGACCCCATCCTGAAGACCCCATATTGTTTTGACCTAATCCTAGGAGACCTCATCATAGGAAAACTCATCCTCTGGACATCTTGTAGCATTTAATTGTGAAATTTTTATACTAATCAATGAAATGTTCAATCAAATTATTTATTATTCAAGCTACTTAATCTATTTAGTTAAATTTAAAATTTATTTTTTTATTATTTATTTTTTATTAAAGTTATTGTTACAGTTTTCAAATTAATTTACTTATTGAATTTAATTAGCATTCCAATCTTTTTTTAACTTTCTTAAATCAAAGTAACTACTGTATAAACAAGTTTTCAAAAGATAAATGCTGAAAAAAGAGAATATGAAAGACAATTAAATAATAATTTTGATTATTGGACTGCTAATTAAATTCAATAAGAAAATTATTTTTAAAACTGAAATGATAATTTAAATAAATAAAAACAGTTTACAAATATTTTTTTACGTTTGCGAAATACTTTAAGTAGCTATAATAATAATTTTATTAAACATTTCATTGAATAATATTGAAAGTTTCATAGTTAAATGTCCACAAGATGAGGTCTCCAGAAGATGAGATCTCGAAAGGATGAGATCTCCACAGAATGAAGTCCCTAGGATGAGGTACCCTAGGATGAGGTCTTCAGAGGATGAAATCTCCCTAGGATGAGGTCTCCACACACCGTATTTTTCATATTAATTACATGCATTTGAAGTCAATTTAACTTATGGAAGTTTTTAAACATTTCTTTTATTTGTAAACGTAACAATTAAATTATATATAGTAAAACATCTATTTTAAAATTTGGGACATCAAAAATAAATAATTTAGATGTGTCGAAAGCTCACATTAGTTACGTGAATTGGAAAATATTCTATTCGTATTCCATTGAGTATCGAATAGTCTCCAATTATTAGATTCTTATCGATTGACTCATCTTTTCATGCCAGATCACGTGATAATCAAATAAATATAAAAATTCAACCTTTCAAATTAGAAATTTAAAATAAAATGTTAATAATTCGAGAAGTGGTTGACATTAGGATATTTATTTTATTATTTTATTATTATTATTATTTATTACTGGATTATAATCACATTTATATTCGTAAATCATATGATGCTTTATCCAGAAACTATCTAATATATTTATGTCTGTGTTTTCAGCTGTTAAAACTTCATTATGTGAATTACTTCAAACTGTAATAACTCGCTTAGTGAAGATTTTTAACTTTTATTGTGTTGGCAATGTTGCTTTGACATTCTCAATTTATGGTCTCTTGTTTTAGTGTTATGTAGTGTGAATATCTCTACAGCTGTCATATATAATGTCCACTATTTTAAATGTCTTCACACTGTGAGCTGGGCCGGGTACCGGTGGAACTCCGGTGGGAAAGGAAATGAAAATTATGATTTGGAAGAGGAGCGTCCGGAATGTGGGAGAGATCATCGGGAAGGGGAATAGAATTAAGAGTCAAGAATGGGAAGCAGGAAAAATGCTTATTCGATTGAAAAAATTAATTACATGAAAAAAAACAAATGGAAATTAATTAGATATTGAAAACGTTTGGTTTTAAATCATTCAGATTTTTGTTTGTAGGTTTGGTTTTAAATCATTCAGATTTTTGTTTGTAGGTTCCTTTCCATAGAAAAAATTTTCAGGGAAAAAAGGTTCACGAAAATTTTAATAATAAAAAATTTCATGAAAAAAAGTTTTTAAGAAAAAAGTCTTCAGAAAAGATATTCGTATAAAAAAAATTTTAAGAAAAAAGTTATCAGGAAAAAAGGTTTTCAAAAAGATATTTTAAAGAAAAATATGTAAAATAACTTATAAGGAAAAACTTTTTATTAATGAAAACAAAAAGAGACTGACTACACAGTTTTTCGTGTATATAAATCATAGACTATCAACCCGCAAGCCTTTCAATTGAAGATAGTTAAACTGAAGTAAATAACTGCTTTTATTTTTCCGGGAATTTATTTTTTTGATACTTTTTTACGGTCACCGATAGTTTTTAAAATTTTGTTTGTAGAGTTTTAGTAGCCTATTTAATCGTGAGTTTTACATATTTTAAAATGTCATTATGGTTGTCGTCGATTTTAGCGTCACCATGAAGAGAATGAAGAAAGGTCCAACTGAAAAAGTTCTGACAAGCGATTCTGCAAGTTTCCACATTGCATTGAATCTTGCTGAAAGTATTGCTTCGTCAGAGATGTTTTGAATGTCAAAATGATTTTGTGAGTGCAAAGCATGAAAGTATTAAGTCAACATTTGAACTCTTGTGTTACTTCTGGCAGGCTAAGCATAGAAAGGCAGTCCATCTCTAAATGCACAAAGTCATTTCTTCTATATCAAAAGCAGTCCATGCATAGTCATAAGTATATTCTGTGCCCATGCATGAGAACAGTCTGTTGGAGGTGACGATTTCATTGAGTAGATCAAAAGCTCATTGATCTTCGAGTCTTATATGGCCGTCGTTTAAAATCCAAAAATGTGCTTCATTGGGATGAAACAGATGAAGATTTGTTTCGGGAATGGAACGTGACTGGGTCAAAAAGTGTTAAGAACGGGTCGGGACCGGGAACCAAAACTCTGATGACCAGCGGAAACGGGACGGGATGGGACTGGGAATAAAAATGACTTCTATTTCACACACAAATATAATCTTTACAAAAACTTTGTACATTTAATTCCACACAAACTCCCCTTTTAGTGCTTCTTTAGTACCAACGACTCGACTTTTTTGAATGTTTTTGGCCAATTCTTCTTCTACCCATTTGTTCCTATAATACAATTGTATGTGTTTATTTGGGATGTGTGTGTGTGTGTGTGTGTATGTGTGTTTATGTAAGTATGTATGTGTGTATGTATGTATGCATGTATGTATAATTGTTTATGTGTGTGTGTGTGTAGGTTCCTATGAGCTTGCGTAGGGTGTGTGTGTGGCCTAGAGAGAGCAATATAGAAAGAGAGAGTCGATAAAGGCAAGATAAAAGCAAGCAGGAGAGGGAACGTGAAAGGAAGCACTTCTCTGTTCACGCAGAATGAAGGCGTCAGCATGCGTCAGTTTCAAGAAAGAATAGCTCACAAGTTGTTGTTGTTTTTGAGGACTTGCTCTTTCTTGCGGTTGAGCTCACTGCGATATCGCTTGGATTTGCCATCCGTTCTGACTTGAAAGTGGAAAAAGAAAAAAAAAAGCAGAATGATGAAATGATCTATGCAAAAGTCATCAACAAAAGCTGGAATATTTTTGATGGTGGATATTACCCAAGCGTCACGATGCAAAGGGAAAAAATCAAAATTTCAAAAAAAGTATTTACATTACTTTTAACCAGAATTGACTAAAAGCTGAATAAGTTGGCTCAGGAAGCTCAGGACCTGAAGGAACCACAAGAGAGGTTTGGTGGCCGTGTTTACCCTTCATTCAAGACTTCTCCCTCATGCCTTTCTTTTCCTTTATATTTTCCTCTTGCCTCTTTGTCGTAGAGTTATTCACTATAACTTATACTGAAAGTTGTTTTCTATTCTATTTCAAGTCTAATAAGGAACCAAATCAGGCCGTTACCTCACTTTGATATACATTATTCTTCATGCAACTAATAATTTTCTGATTTTTTTTCAGACTACAATATTTCCTAAATAAGTCAATTTGATTAAAGTAAATATCTTTATTCAAAGTCAATATTTATGAAATGGAAAAAATTGAGACATAAAACCTTTTAAAACACAGAAAAATTGTGTTAAAAAGTTATATGAAAATCAATTTCGAAAAAACTAATGTGTGTTTCACGCGGGTTCGGCTGCTAGAAAACTGCGAGCACAAACTCTGCACGCATTAAGACGCAAAACACGAATACAAAAAGGCGCACGATTGCTGGAAGAAGAGACGGCAGCTCTGTGGGCGCCCAGGGAAGCAGTGCTTGGAGAACAGGTCATCTCGCCATCGCATCGTCGCAACAACAAGCGGCTGATGCAGTGTGTGGTGGCAGTGGCGATGGTGGCGTGGTGGTCGCTTGGGGGAGGGGCGCAAGGCGGGAAGGTGACGCTGGAAGTGTTCGAAGAGCTTCCGGTCGGCTCAGTCCTTGCCAACCTCTGGCACCACGTCGTTCCTGATGATGATTACTACGGCAATGTCAACAACAACAACAACAAAGACACTTCTCTCCTCTTGAACTTTGAACTCATCTCCTCCAACAAACTGCACAAAAACCTCTTCGAGATGGTCGAAGGAAGCAGTGATGATGATGATCATTATCATCATCATCATCATAAACACCACCATCATCATCGAAGAAACAAAATAGAGGAAGGAAATGCGAGAAGAGGCAATGGGGTTCTGAAGGTGAAGTCTCGTCTCGACAGAGAAAGTCTGTGCGGCAAGAAGGAGGTGTGTGAGGTGGCCATGGTGGTGGAGGTGACAGGCTTGAGTGGCAGAGTGAAAAAGGACATGGGTGGTGGTGATGATGATGATAATGGTGGTCTAAGGAAGAAAAGAGAAGTGGATGAGATAAAAGAGGGTGAAAGAGAAAAGAAGGGAAGGAGTGTGACGAGAGAGATGCAGAGCAGGTCAGGAAGCAAACACTGGTATGTAGATGTGTCTCAAAATGAATATGACTTGAGCGCTCGTGGTAGCAATGAAAACGATGATGATGCAAGCAAGGAAGCTGGCAACGCTAACCCACTTCACCATCACAATCATTATTTTCATGACCTTCACCATCAAGCTACGAATAGTAAAAATAAATTTGAAAAAAAAGATGAAAGAGAAAGCGTAGTTGCAATGTTATATGCTGGCAGTTGGAACGAAAACTTTGCTCGGAAAAGAAGAAGACACAACTATGGAGGCGGGAGTGAGGGGGGCGAAGGCGATTGTGCAGTTGAACATCGGGATTACAAGCACACACTATCAGAGAACGACCAGACTTTTGAACAGAAAGATCAATATGAAATGACTGAAGCGTATAGTACAACTTATAAAACAACAACCACTTTAACATCTACTACTTCTACAACAACAACCACTCTAACATCTACTACTTCTACAACAACAACCATTCTAACATCTACTACTTCTACAACAACAACTACTATAACATCAACTACTTCTACAACAACAACTGCAAAAACCACTAAATCGAACAGGCATCATCTTCACGGGCCAATGCTTTCATCAGCATCAGTCGTCCATCAGCTAGATACTATTGCTGGCCTGCACAGAGGAGATGATGATGATGCTGATGATGATGTTGATAAAGAGAGTGATAGTAATGATTTCACTGATGATAGAGTTGATATTGATAATTTAAACAAGAAAAGCGATGATTCAAAACAAAACATAAACAAAAACAAAGTCCAGAACTACAAAAAAAACAACACTCTCTCAAAAAACCGATTCAAACGCGCTCATTTCCTGCAGTTGTTGGAGCTGCTGGTGGTCGTCAAAGACGTCAACGACAACGCACCCTCCTTCTTCATCGACCACTCCAGCCTCCGCGCTTCCGCCAATGCCGCCATCGTCAAGCTGCCAGAAGACACTCTCTTCCGAGACAACCACACCAGCATCAGCGTCTCTGTTTTCGTCTCGGAAAACTCTTCTCTCGGAAAATCTCTGGAGCTGCCGTTGTATGTGGAGGACGATGACTGGCTGGACAACGAGGAGAACAGCAGAGACAAAATCTTCCTCGACTACGAGGGATCCTGCTTGCAATGGCTGCAGCTCACAGCGGAGAAACAAAAGAGAAATAGACGTTCCTTTGAGCCTCGATATGAAAATCATTCTTATTCCAACCATCACCACCAAAAGCATCAGCATCATCACCATCATCACCCCGTTAACACAAACACTAATAAGATCACAAAAGACAAAAGATCCATCTCTGGCACTCTCACCATCACCCACCTCATCTCCACCACCCTCCATCTCACGCCTATCTTTCCACTTGACAGAGAAAGCTTGCAAGCATGCCACCTCAGCATCCAAGCCTCAGACATCGCAGGAAACCAGGCTCGCAAGTTGCATCTGAAGGTCATCATCGATGACGTCAACGACAACAAACCTCTCTTCAAGGCCGAAACGGTTCGACTGCAGCTCGCCGAGGACAAGGAACCCTCGACTGAGCAGGCCCTCGTCGTGCTCGAGTGCACCGATGCCGACTATGGCGAAAATGGTCTGTTTTCGGAGATGTTTGGCCTCTCGCTTTGGTCTTTTAGTTTTTATTTCATTAATTAATTGCTCCAAGTCTTCAGAAATTTGAAGTTGTTTTCGTATTTGAATAGTGAAATAAAAATAAATAAAGTAAATATAATTTCAAAAAACAAATAATGGTATTGAATGCAATTTCATTTTTTATCCAAAGTTTTTTTACAATTTATATTCTGTTTTGAGATGATTCTTGAACAGATTTAAAACTTTTGATGAATTAAGAATAACTTTCCACCAAAGTTTCACTAGTCCCATAAGATTTGGCAAGGGGCTCAAAATTTTTTAATAAAAAAATTAATGTTTCAACCCATTTACCGCCGCTGCTGCGTTTTTGCAACATCAATTTATATATTTTTTTGCTGTTCTAATACCGAATTTTTATACATATTTTGTACAATAAATTTGAAATTTTAATTTCATAAGATAAATTTCATTTTTTTAAATCTTTTTTTCTGTTCACATTTAAAATTTCTCAAAACAATCTTTCCTCACTTAGATAATTGTTCAATTTGTTCGTTCGATTTTAGTATTTTTATACAAATTTAGTTTTAATTTCAAGGTGAAAAGATAGTTAATACTTAAATTATTTTTTTTTATTCGAAATAACTTTTAAAATGTTATCAATGCATTTAAAAATCAATGGTGCGTTTTCGCAACTTCGACGTAATTTGATTTCATATGATTTCATATGATTTTTAATAAGCCTAGTCATTCATTACAATAGTTATTATAAAAATAATAAAATTATTATTTTAATGTTGATGTATTATAAAATTTATAAAATTAAAATTAAAAGTTGAACTTTGTAGATGAATGTTTATTTTTATATTTCGAAAAAAAAGAGGGTAAAGAATTCCATAAAAGAGGACCACAGTAAGAAAAAGAAAGTTAAGCAAAAGAGTGTTTAACTGGAAAACGAAAAGAACGCTTAAAGGTAGATGATCTTAGACCAGATTAAGGGGTTGCTTAATTAGATTTTTAAGATAAATTGCAGCAGTACAGTTATGAATTTTAAACATATTTAGGCATATTTTAAAAGTCACTCTAGATCTCAAAGGTAACCAATGTAACAAACGAAGATATGAAGAAATGTGAGAAAACTTAGAAGCACGAGCAACAAGACGAGCAGCACAATTAAAGGTTTTATTTAGACTAGCTAAAGTAGTATCAGGAAGACCATAATAAAGAGAGTTGCAATAATCAATCCTGGAGAAAACTAAAGAAGAAACAAGAGGCTGCAAAGTAGGATCATCGAGAAAAAGAAAAAGCTGTTTAATACGACGAATGTGGAAACAACAAGATTTAGAGACAGATAGAATTTGAGGAGCTAAAGACAGGTTAGAATCGAGAATTAAACCAAGGCTACGAATGGAAGATGAAGGGTTTAGAGATAATGAGGAAGGGGAAGGCAAAACTAAAGAAGGAAGGGATAGTAAAGAATTTGATTTTTTGATAGATTGATTATAAAATTTAAAAAAAGTTAACATTCGTCGTCAGTGTCGTTTTTGAAACAGCACGAAAGTTTATGAGTGCTGTTGTAATTCACGTTAAATATTTTGCTTTGTTGTGATTAAAATAATAATTATTATTATAACTAATAAAATAATTAGAAGTAATAATTTTATCGAACTATTTCCAATTGAAATTTATTTCTGTTTTAATAAATATGATTTGAATCAATGTATTTATGATTTCTTACTGCACAGAAGTATGTCACACTTCCTGCTCGCGTTGCGTTTTCGCAACATTTTTCCCCATTAAAACTTATGAAATAATTGTTTTCAATTTTGCATGAGTCATTATTATAACAATATATTGCAAGTCTAAATGTAAAATTCATGTTAACTTTTTTTTCGAGTAGCGGCGGTAAATGGTTTAAATAAAAACTACCAATTATAATTGATAAAGAATTTATACAGTTTATTAATGATACAAAAGAAAAACTACAAACTAAGTTGCATAGTATTTTTAGAGATACGTCATCATTTTTTAAACTAAGGTAAAAAGTAAAAAAACAAGTTTGATATGAGATCCTAAACAGCCTATAATTTTTGTAAATATTTGGTTTAAACTAAATTTAGATGTGTTCTCAATTACAAAATAAATTTTTCGATCAGTTCGTGAAATTTTTTTCACCATTTCATTTACTGGAAGAAGTGCAGTAGCTGTTTTGGTAGCAGATATTCTCAAACAAGCTTGGCAAACGACGAGCAGATACAGTCGTCCTAAAATGAATTTTAATAAGCCGAAATTTAGGAAATGCTATTTCTGCATCTTATGAAGTAACTGGCAGAGTCAGAACAACACCGAGCATATAGTGCAACTCGGGCTGAAGGCTTGTGGCTCAAAAGAGTTCTTGCAGTTCGATACATGCAATGGGATCAGACTGATGCGCACGTAAACTTGTTGATGTGATTTTGAGCTGTCTTTGCACAGTTTCAGCAACCTTTCCATGAAGGTTGGATAATTATGAATGCTCGGGAGTTATTTTGTCTATCTGCATTATTCTATATGTACTGTGTCATGGCTGGAAAACTTTACATATGATAAGTGTAAAGATTTAAGAGTGTAGTTAAAGTCTAGTGGTGCTCTATTTTTTCTCAGAATTCGTGACATGTTAGTTTTATTTTGGTGGGGTCTCTATGTTCTGTGTTGATATATGAAATGTTTCGTGAGATAAAGACCCGATGGCCATCCAGAGAAAATATCATTGTCCTATAGCATATAAAAAAATTCATTACCTCCCCCCCACACAAAAAACTCATCGTTTTTGAAAAAATGCCCCCTTTACCCCTCCCCCCTTGGTTGCACCACTGTTGCCAAGTATCAGTAGATTTGAGCTCAAATGTTGCTAAATAAAGCTTTGACAGTATGAAGTGAAATCTGTAAGTTCAAAATTCATTTAAACTGAAGACTTGGAATTCAAATTTAGTGTATGAAGTTTATATAAATGAAACTAATTTGGCTTGCTTGTAACAACAACTCCTCTACCACAACCACAGGCCAGGTGCTGTTCTCGTTCTCGAGGCAGACGCAGGCCTCGTACCAGAACCTCTTCAGCATCCACCAGCACTCGGGCGCTCTCTTCTTGAACTCGCGTCTCGACGACCCTCAAGTCGCCCCTCTTCTCACCTCCCTCCCTTCCTCCACTTTTTCTTCTCAAACTTCTCAGAAAGGTTTCGTACTGCAAGTGATAGCAGCCAACCCTACCACGGCAAGTGGCAGTTCCCAGGCCCTGGTGTTAGTGACATTGCTTGACGTTAACGACCACGCTCCTTCCATCCGCATCTCACCAGACCCAATAGAAATCCTTGAAGAGAGTGACGTCAGTGATGACGTGGCAGTGGGTCACGTGATGGTGGATGACGAAGACGAGGGTGACAATGGGCAGACTGACTGTGGTTTCGGAGCGGAGGAAGCCTCGGCCGAGGTGGTGAGACTGCTGAAAGTGAGCGCCAAGGTGTACAAGGTCTTTCCGACCACCAGACTGGACCGAGAAGTGCAAGAGAAGTACAGCGTGAACCTGTACTGCTGGGACCATGGCAGCCCTTCCAAGAACTCCTCGAAGCAGCTGCAAGTCGTCGTCATAGACGTGAACGACCACGCGCCAGTCTTTCAGAGCGCCTCATACGCCCTCGACGTGAGGGAAGACTCGGCAGTGGGCGAAGTGGTGCTGAAAGTGGCTGCAGTCGATGCCGATGAGGGAGTCAACGCTCAAGTGGTCTATCGCATCGCCAGTGTTGGTGCAGTTGGTGGTGATGGTAATGATGGGGGCTTTGGTGCTGTTGGTAATAGTAGTAAATTTTTGGAAACAAGAAAATTTGAGAGCAACGTCAGCCATTCCACTGGAAATCCTTTTGTGATGAACGCCAGCAGCGGAGAGATAACGCTGGTCGCCAGTCTGGACTTCGAGGAGCAGCATCGCTTCCTGCTGCACGTGACTGCCTCTGACAGGGCGGGAGGAGTGGGGGCGAGCGTGGTGGTGTTGAACGTGCTGGACGTCAACGACGAGGAGCCGAGGTTCGTGAAGGAGAAGTACGAGTTCCAAGTGGAAGAGAACAGAAGGGAAGGAGAGGTGGTGGGAGTGGTAGAGGTGCTCGACCGGGACGCTTCTAGTCTTTTCCGTAGGTTCAACATCTCGATTGAATCGTCCTTCCCTCCCACCGACCCTCAGCACGCCTACTTCAGGGTGCATGAGGGAGTCTTGGAAACCAGACTCGAGCTCGACAGAGAACAGTACGATGAGCACCATCTGTGGCTGGTGGCCACCAACCTCCACTCACCACACCTTTCTTCCACTTGCCACGTCATCGTCCACATCACTGACATAAACGACAACGCCCCCCTCATTCTCTTTCCTTCCCCTTCCAACCACACCATTCACCTTCCTTGTCGCTTCTCCTTTGACAACCATTTCACCAGAGTTGAGGCTAAGGACGCTGACTCAGGCAACAACAGCTCACTAGACTACTACGTAGTCAAAGGAAACCACTTCGTTTCTGTGGAGATGACCTCAGGGCACGTGAAGATGAGAGCTCACGTGGACGAGTTGAAGAGCATGGAAGCACGCAATCAATCAGATGCTCTTGTCGTCTTCGTCACTTTCGTCGTCAAGGACAACGGCTTTCCATCCAAATCAGCTGAGGCGGCTATGATGATAGTAGCCAACTGTTCCACCCCCTTCTATTCATCTCTCCCACCATCCTCCCTCCACTCCTTCATCAACTTCGTCAGCACTCACACAGGCATCCACTTTGACACCCTGACCAAGCTATGTTCTAATGAGGTCACCATAGCAACAGCGGTTGCTATGTTGCTGTTGCTGTTATTAACCACAGTGTTGTGTATTTTAGGCGTCATCAGACGCAACAAACGCAAGAAAAAGAAGCAGTCAAATGAACAACCGCAACACCAACAACTGCAACAAAACCTCTTCAGCAACGACAAACAAAACAACGCCATAATCAACTACAACGGAAACTTTGGCAACCACTACCACGTGACGCCAGGCAGCAAACTCAAAGACGACAACATCCGCAACGAGAAGTTGTTGCTAGGCAACGGAAAGGCCTCTCCCAAGGCAGACTCTCTGCACGCATGCGCAACACTCAGCCACTACCACGACTCGGCCACCCTCGAGAAGACGAAGGTCTTCAACAGCTTTTCGGTGAGTCGTTGTGCTCCTGTCGTTAGCTGCGATTGCTCCTTCGCTCTTCAATGCCGTATTCTTGTTGTTGTTAGTTTGCAAGAAGACAATTAGTCCACTATTGATTAATGACACCATAAATCACGTCCCAACGCCTTTTGAAAGATAGCACAAGGAGCCTCCTATCACTTCTCGAAGTCTTTTTTAACTCAGCTGCTACCTTCAATCCTCTTAGATTGCTGTCCCAGCACCTTTCTTTTACAACCCACTCTAACTTACCTTTGACACTACAACTTCTCTACCAACCCCACTACCCATCATTCATAAACATTTTCAAATTATTTTTGATTTCACAAGTTGCTTTGAAAGCTCCTATCGAACGACAGGAGCAGTTCAATTCTTTGCAGGCATTTGAAGCGAGTCATCAAGGAGAAATAATGAAAGGAATGCCATCATTTTAATGATTCAAAACTCCAGCTTTGAAATGTAATGACGACATTTCTGAAAATAATTTTTATGTATTGGTTAAAAAAAGTGTATACAGTCATCAAGTGATGATTGTAAAAAAACAATTGTGAAATTCTAACGAAAAAAACTTTTTAAAACAAAGAATGGAAGAATGAAAGGTACTCAATGCTTCATTCATTCGACAGCTTTGTTCCTGTCTGAACGTCTGTTAATTATTCATCAAACGACACGCTAGACCAAGGTTGAATCAAAATTAATAATAATAATAATAACTATCATCATCATCATCGTCCTCCTCATCATCATCATCATCATCGTCCTCCTCATCATCATCATCATCATCATCATCATCATCATCATCATCATCATCATCATCATCATCATCATCATCATCATCATCATCATCATCATCATCATCAGCATCATCATCGTCATCATCATCATCGTCATCATCATCATCATCATCATCATCATCATCATCATGCCCGTGACTGAGTTAGGCCTAAGGGGGGAAATAAGGAAGAAGAGGCAGCTATGGTCCGCCATTCTGACGGCGTCGACGACGACATCCTTGTAGCGTGCCCTGTAGCACCGTCTTGGACACTGAATCGTGCCTGACAACGTAGTCAAACCAGTCAACTTCCGACGTTTGACAGATGCTAAAAGAGGTTCTTGTTGTCCAACCAGTGCTGTTGTAATCTGATGGACGTAGTTGTTGGTTCTTGAATTTGAAGAAAGAGCGATATAGAAATCTATTTAATTGATTGATTGATTGTGCTCCAAGTAAGAGATGCCGTGGAGTTTACGGAGACATTTAGATTCAAAGACCTGTATCTTGCGTTCTGTTTCCGCATGGTCTCACATCCGTAAAGTAGGATACTGAGCACCAGTGACTTGTAGAGTCTGTATCCGAAAGAGAAGCTGATAGAATCACTTAACCATAACCGAATAAGTCTGGCCCTTGTTGCAGTTGCCATTGAGATTCTGGTTCTTATCTCTGTGGTGCTTGTTCCATCCTTCGACAGGGTTACTCGAACAGTGACACTTCTTCTAGCTTTTTTCTATTCATCGTTATTTCAGTTGAGTTGTTTGTCGTGCTATTCACCATAACCTTGGACCTTTCTGAGCTCAACTCCATTCCGTAAGCAGTTTCTCTTTCGTTAAGTTTGTTGGTGAGGTCTTGAAGTTCGCTGCTGGAGTCGCCCATCAGATCGATGTCGTCAGCAAACCTCAAGTTGGAGATTGACCTGCGACCAATAGAAATGGCAGAATTATGATCTTGGAGAGTTTCTTGCATTATTCTTACTAGAAAAATGTTGGAAAGAATAGGGGAAAGCAGACACCTTTGGCGAACTCCCGCTGATGTTTTGAAGAATTCTCCCAGCTGCTCATTGAGAAGTACTGCCCTGTTGGCGTTTTAAAAGAGGTCTTTGATCATATGTATTAGCCCTTCATCAAAGTTGTAATCTTTCATTATGTGAAGCAAACCGTCATGTCAAACGCGGTCGAACGCTTTTTAACATTTTATAAAGTTGTGGCAGATTTCGCGTTGGTGTTGCATGTGTTTTTCTGTGATCAGCCTGCCGTTGAAAATCTGCTCCACGGTGCTTCGTTCATCTCTGAATCCAGCCTGTTCTTCAGCTAGAACTTCTTCAACCTTGTTTCTCAATCTGTTCAGGATTATCCGTAGCATCACCTTGCTAGGATGCTTCTGAGACTGATGGTTTTGTAGCTTTCACAGAGTTTATACGCTGTGGGTCAAAAAACATGCCACTGTATATTTGTCTATAACTTTGCCAAATATTCATCGATTTTCAAATTTTTTAATGTTTTACTCAGAAAAGAATGAGAAACAAGATTTCATAAAATCTATTTTGATTTCTAAAATATTTAATACTTTAACCTAGCAGGGGCGGCGATCTGTTGCAAATCTTGGGGGGGTCCTACCCAGCATGGACGATCAAGGGGGGGTCCTGGAGTCCGGGCCCCTATTCCCCCCACTAATAAAAAAAATTAATTTCTGTTTTGATACGAATATTTAAGTAACCAATGAAAAGTTTTGTTTTAGACAGCTATAACTATAACTACACATACTATGTAAAAATTGTGCTTTATGCCATGTTTGACGATTATATTCGCATAAAAACAAGAGTTTAAAAATGTTTTTATTGAAAAAAGTGGGGGAGTCTACATTTAAACGGACCCCGTCCATAACAAAAAGTGGGGGGGTCCGGACCCCAGGCCCCCACAGGATCGTCGCCCATGTTACCTAGGGAAACTTAAACAAGTGTGAAATTAGCAAATACAATCGTGTAAATTTTAAAATAAATAATAAAAAATTGTATAATTCACAAAATTCAATAAATAAAAATAATTTATAAAAGTAACAGCGATTCGTATCTCAAAGCAAATGCTCGACGCTTGCGGCAGTTGTCAATAGCTTCCTCGACGACGCTTTGCTTCAATTCGTTCCAGACGGTAATCAGTCGCTCCTTCATTGACGTTGTAACTTTATTTTGCTACTGCATCTCTCTCCAACCGCACATATCTGTAATATATGCTATTGATTTTAACTCCAGACGCAACATAAATCAGATGCGTTCAACCAAGCTTTGACACGCCGACAGAAACCATCACCGACTGGCTGAAAGTTGAACGCGTTCGCAACAAAGACAAATTTTAAAAAATAAATATGAAAATTAAAAACTTTAAATTTATAAACTTGAATTAAAAAGTTTAAATGCTATAAAATTGTAAAATTACAAACATTTTAATGTGTTTTACAAAACGGTTTTTGCAAATTTTACACTTGTTTACGTTTCGATGAATAAAAGTACTGCATATTGAAGAAATCAATGAAAACTTTATGAATAGTTATTTCCCATTCCTTCCTGAGTAAAACAGGGCAAGAAAATTGAGAATCGATAATTATTTGGCAAAGTTATGGACAAATATACAGTGGCGTTTTTTTGGCCCACAGTGTATAGTTTTCTACTTGTCATTAATATTATTTTCAGAAAGTTAAACATTTCATTAAATTATTTGTGAAAAGTTTCACTTTAATTCCTTTTAAGAAAAAACAAAAAATCCAAAAACTGTTATAAAATATTTTTCTAAAATAATAAAAATAAAAAAACCAACAGTGTTGAGGCAACAAACATCCACTCGCAATAACATACAAGCACATTTTTTATTTGTATGGCTAGCTCTTGAAGACTATTTCGACCATTGTTAGAACTCCACAGACTGATGAAAACGATTCTGACACAATTGACGGATTGGCAGAGTTTCCGCTTGTTAGCAATTAACATCGCTTCGACAACCTCGACAGCCGATGCAGACGTTGGACTCTCGTCTCAAGGAGAACATCGTGCGCTCCCAGTCAACAACACCCACGCAACAACAACTGCTGCAAGAACAACAACAACTTCTCTTCAACCACAACAACCAGTTCCCTGTATTTGACAACCACCATTTCAACCACAGCAATATGAACAACAACTACTATAACAACAACAACCTCTTTCACAACAACTACACAAGCAAGACTCCACAGACCAGAATCAAAAACAACAGCTGCAAAAACAACAACAACAGCAACAACAACCAGCAACAACAACAGCAACGACCCAGCTTCAAGTTGCTGAGAAGGGAGATGCAGCAGTTGCAACGACACAAGGACGCCCTCGTCAGCGACCCCCAGGTCCTCTTCGATCCTTTGCTTGCTTTCTCTTCTGACTACTTATTCTTAATGATAAGATTAAAGTTATAATTATTATTCCAGTTTTAATGACGAACATTATTATCGTGGCGTATAACCCAAACGGGCTTCCACGCCACTTGGGCGGCAAACTTTTATTTGCGCTTATGGGCTTGTATTGGTCGCACTCGAAGATAAGAGCCTTCAGCGTCGGTCGAGCCTTCAGCGTCGGTCGAGCCTTTAACGTCGGTAGAGGCTTCAGCGTCGGTCGAGCCTTCAGCGTCGGTCGAGCCTTCAGCGTCGGTCGAGCCTTCAGCGTCGGTCGAGCCTTCAACGTCGTTCGAGGCTTCAGCGTCGGTCGAGCCTTCAGCGTCGGTCGAGGCTTCAGCGTCGGTCGAGCCTTCAGCGTCGGTCGAGGCTTCAGCGTCGGTCGAGGCGAGAGTCATTAAAGGCGGTTCTTCGTCTGGAATTCTTGGAGTGACGGCGAAAGAGCATTCTCTGCTTCTTTGTGTTTCGTCGCAGAATTTTTTCCTTCTTCACTTTCTCTGCTTCGCCCTTCTCGTTTTATATTGCTATTACCATTTTAAAAATAATTTTCAAACATAATTGACATTATCACTACCATCTTCGTCATCCTCATCATCACCAGGATCATCATTATCATCATCAGCATCCGCATCGTCATCATCATCATCAGCATCATCATCATCATCACAGATGACTCATCTCCTAGACATTCTTCGTACCACCCGAGAGCTCACTCCTGATTGGTTCAAGCTCGAGAGCCAATCAGCGATCGTCTGGGCACCCAGAGTGGATGACGTCATTGGAGAGGAGTTCAAAAGTGGCAGAGAAGATGGTCTTGATGACAGTAGTGGGCGTGCTGATAGTAGTGGCGGTGTTGTTATGGGAATAGGTGATGACGAAGAGGGCAGCGACGACTACTACTACATCGAGAAGCAGCTGCAAGAAGACCTCAACATCGAGCACAACATCGACTGCAAGAGCAAAAACAGCAATAACAATGACAGGAGTATTAACAAAAGCGAGTCTCTCAAGAAGGAGGGGTTGATGGCAGGCAGTGAGAGGGGTGGAGGGGTTGATGGCAGGCAGTGAGAGGGGTGGAGGGGTTGATGGCAGGCAGTGAGAGGGGTGGAGGGGTTGATGGCAGGCAGTGAGAGGGGTGGAGGGGTTGATGGCAGGCAGTGAGAGGGGTGGAGGGGTTGATGGCAGGCAGTGAGAGGGGTGGAAGGGTTGATGGCAGGCAGTGAGAGGGGTGGAGGGGTTGATGGCAGGCAGTGAGAGGGGTGGAGGGGTTGATGGCAGGCAGTGAGAGGGGTGGAGGGGTTGATGGCAGGCAGTGAGAGGGGTGGAGGGGTTGATGGCAGGCAGTGAGAGGGGTGGAGGGGTTGATGGCAGGCAGTGAGAGGGGTGGAGGGGTTGATGGCAGGCAGTGAGAGGGGTGGAGGGGTTGATGGCAGGCAGTGAGAGGGGTGGAGGGGTTGATGGCAGGCAGTGAGAGGGGTGGAGGGGTTGATGGCAGGCAGTGAGAGGGGTGGAGGGGTTGATGGCAGGCAGTGAGAGGGGTGGAAGGGTTGATGGCAGGCAGTGAGAGGGGTGGAGGGGTTGATGGCAGGCAGTGAGAGGGGTGGAAGGGTTGATGGCAGGCAGTGAGAGGGGTGGAGGGGTTGATGGCAGGCAATGAGAGGGGTGGAGGGGTTGATGGCAGGCAGTGAGAGGGGTGGAGGGGTTGATGGCAGGCAGTGAGAGGGGTGGAAGGGTTGATGGCAGGCAGTGAGAGGGGTGGAGGGGTTGATGGCAGGCAGTGAGAGGGGTGGAGGGGTTGATGGCAGGCAGTGAGAGGGGTGGAGGGGTTGATGGCAGGCAGTGAGAGGGGTGGAGGGGTTGATGGCAGGCAGTGAGAGGGGTGGAGGGGTTGATGGCAGGCAGTGAGAGGGGTGGAGGGGTTGATGGCAGGCAGTGAGAGGGGTGGAAGGGTTGATGGCAGGCAGTGAGAGGGGTGGAGGGGTTGATGGCAGGCAGTGAGAGGGGTGGAAGGGTTGATGGCAGGCAGTGAGAGGGGTGGAGGGGTGGCAATGGAGGGCGTGCAGGGGTACTTTGAGGGGGAGAGAGCATTGCTGGTGGAGTAATCCTGTGTGCCTCCGAAGTGCTGGTTGGCTGGAAAACTGGAGTTCAACGAAGAGTTTATTTCCGTTCTTTTTGTTATGTAGTTGTTCAAATCATTCTCTTTTTCTGTCTTTATACGATTGCTCGTCCGTGAGATGTTTGGTGTTTCAATTGTTTCCTACTTTTCTTTGTTCATCACACGCACAAACACGCACCAAGAACATGTACAAAAACACACACAAATATGCAAATATACATAAACACAAAAAAAATATATATATAATTTCAAAAAACATTCTTCACAAATTGCAAAAATAAAGTTATTTTTGCAAACTTATCACTTTTTTTCAAAATATATATGCGCTAAGTCCATGGAGGCAAATCTGACGAGCATTCATCACTCTCTTCCACCCACGCCCTCCGCGTAGTTGCACTCTAATCTTTCTTTCCCTGTGAAGTTAGTTCCGTCAGCTACAATCTATCGGCCTTAAATAGATTCAAAAATTATCTCACCGACCTATCTATCTTTCTACCAATCCATTCACTCATCCACCCATCCATTGTTTAACCCCTTCACACATTCATCCACTCATTCTATCCCTCCTAATTTCCCATTCGTTTTAGCCACTTCACCCATCCCACTCACCTCACATAGTCCACCCATCCCACTCACCTCACATAGTCCACCCATCCCACTCACCTCACATAGTCCACCCATCCCACTCTTCCATAGCACCAATTGGCCTGTTTCAACCACTCTACTTTTCTATTTGAGTCTATTTGGAGCAGCAATCCAATCAACCTTTCTTCATCTTCTTCAACTTTTTTCTGCTCATTTCTCATTCCAATTTAATTTATACACATTACTTTTTCCATGCATCATTCGTTCATTCTTTCTTTAATTTTTTATTCATTCTCATCTTATCCATTTTCATTCATTCAGCCAGTTTGTCTTTCATTCATGCACTCTCTATATACATTCATGAAGTCATTGATGCATTCCTCGAGTCAACCATGCAGAAGTGAGTCGTTCATCATCCATCTCTCCATCATCCATCCCTCCATCATCCATCCCTCCGTCATCCATCCCTCCATCATCCATCTCTTCATCCTCCATCTATCCATCATCCATCCTTCCATCATTCATCCCTCCATCTCTCCATCATCCATCTCTCCATCATCCATCTCTTTATCATCCATCTCTCCATCATCTATCCTTTCATCATCCATCTCTCCGTCATCCATCCCTCCATCATCCATCTCTTCATTTTCCATCTATCCATCATCCATCCTTCCATCATTCATCCCTCCATCTCTCCATCATCCATCCCTCCATCATCCATCTCTCCAGCATCCATTCTTCCGTCATCCATCTCTCCATCATCCATCTCTTCATCATCCATCTCTCCATCATTCATCTCTCCATTATCCATCTCTCCATCATCCATCTCTTCATCATCCATCTCTCCATCATCCATCCCTCCATCATCCATCACTTCATCATCCTTCTCTCTATCATCCATCTTTCCATCATTCATCTCTCCATCATCCATCTCTCCATCATCATCTCTCCATCATCATCTCTCCATCATCATCTCTCCATCATCCATCTCTCCATCATCATCTCTCCATCATCATCTCTCCATCATCATCCCTCCATCATCATCTCTCCATCTTTCCATCACAATACAACTCTTTCTCCATAGTTTATCACAAATCAACTTCTACCTCCAATTTCTCTATTCACATAACCGATTTCACACATTTATTCTTTTTTCAAAACCTTAGCTCTTCGTATCATCAACCTAAACAACCCGCATTCTTCCGTTTTGAGCATTCATTTTGATTGAACTAGTGAGGATCACTCAGCCCTAAACGTTAAGAAATTGTTTAAAAGTTTTCCCCTTCCAAAACTTCTCCGCAACTCTCCGTGGCTTTCTGTCTGCATTCCTCGTGTGTTTCGAATCTTTTTTGAATTTTTTTTTCTCAATTTTCGTAATTTTTTCATTATTTTCTTTCAGGCTTTGTCGCTTTTGAATTCGTAACACGCAGAACATTCGAGTGCTGTTGGTGAGTTAGTCACCTTCATCTTTATAAGTCGTTTGAACAGCATTATGGGAGAAAATAACCCACTTTATATAATATGAATTATTCACTGTTAATAATCTGAAAGATTCTACCCTGCACCAGCATCTTCATCATCGTCTTAATCATTATCATCACTGTCATAATCATCATCATTTCTGCGCCTTTCGTTCTCACAAGCGTCTGAAACAGCTTCAGGTGATTGTCTTCGAGCAGGCAGCCTTGTCATTTGTGAAAAACTTTCTTCAGCTCAACCGCACTGTGCATCATATGCAACTTTCAAAAGTCTGTATTTGTTTCCTATCAACTCTATCTATTCTCCAATTACACTTCTATCCCACCCCCTCCATCTTTCTCGCACCCCTCCATCCTTCTCCCACCCCCTCCATCCTTCTCCCACCCCCATATCTTTCTCTCAACATCACCCTCATCCCCATCCAACATCACCTCATCCCCATCCAACATCACCCTCATCCACATCCAACATCACCTCATCCCCATCCAACATCACCCTCACCCCCATCCAACCTCACCCTCGCTCCCATCCAACCTCACCCTCATCCCCATCCAACACCAACCTCATCCACATCCAACACCACTCTCATCCACATCCAAAACCACCCTCATCCCCATCCAACATCACCCTTATCCACATCCAAAACCACCCTCATCCCCATCCAACATCACTTTATCCCCATCCAACACCACCCTCATCCACATCCAACACCACCCTCATCCACATCCAACAACACCCTCATCCACATCCAACATCACTTTATCCCCATCCAACATCACCCTCATCCACATCCAACACCACCCTCATCCCCATCCAACATCATCTCATTCTCATCCAACATCACCCTCATCCACATCCAACATCACCTTCATCCACATCCACATCCAAAATCACCCTCATCCACATCCAACACCACCCTCATCCCCATCCAACATCACTTTATCATCATCCAACACCACCCTCATCCACATCCAACATCACCCTCATCCCCATCCAACACCACCCTCATCCCCATCCAACATCACTTTATCATCATCCAACACCACCCACATCCACATCCAACACCACCCTCATCCCCATCCAACATCACTTTATCATCATCCAACATCACCCTCATCCACATCCAACATCACCCTCATCCACACCCAATATCACCTTCATCCACATCCACATCCAACATCACCCTCATCCACATCCAACATCACCCTCATTCACATCCAACACCACCCTCATCCACATCCAACATCACCCTCATCCACATCCAACATCACCCTCATCCACATCCAACATCACCTACCTCCTCTCTAAATGAACCACCTCTCAGGAATTTTCGTTCATGCATTCTAAGCCTATTTCCCATTCGATCTTTCTCGCTCCACTCATGCTCACTCGGAAGCTCTCTGTGCGACAATGAAAGCACCTCAAGGGCAGCTCCATTCCTCTCAGGAAAGCAAGTCAACTTGCTCTGTTGTGCTGATGCTACGTGTGAGTAGTTGCAGTTGTGTTTGTTCCATTGTGTGTTTGTTTGTTGTTTATGTTTGTAGCTTTGTGTGTTTGTTTGTTGTTTTGTGTGTTTTTTTGTTATTTATGTTTGTTGGTTTGTGTGTTTGTTTGTTGTTTATGTTTGTTGCTTTTGTAGTTTCTTCTATTTTTGAAATTCATAGAAACCAGTCTTGATGAGCATTTCACTTTCCCAAGTGATTGAATGGCGATTGAGCGTGAGTGGAGGGGACAACCAGCCTTCCTGCAGTGAGTGTGGCAGAGAGTGGAGGTCATGTCGACATGCTGAGATTCAGGGTCGTGTTGTGAAACTGCACGTTGACTCGACGAGCATGTTCTGATGTGAGCATTCATTGCTTCAGGGTTGCTTTCTTGTGAGAGAGAATGGGTCTTCTGTAGGCTTTAACGGTGTTTTTACTTCTGTATTTTCATTTGAGATTTACTGAATTAAAAGCGTGAAGAACTTTTTTGAAGTGTCTCTTGTCTCCAATGCTGCACTCCGAGGCGCACGAAGCCTGCATGCGTCGGCGTGAAACTAAAGCTTCCTTGTAATAATCAGTGCCTGACATGTAATTTTTGAAATCACTTCGATATTATTTATTTCTTTATAAAAAAATGAAATATAAACTATCATTATGATGATAATAATATTAATAATAATAATTACAATAAAACAATGCCTATTTATAATGTGCCAAGGCACGCAACTGAGGCGCCACTCACACGACATACGTCGTGAAACACCACATCATATACACTAGGTATATGATAGCTCACGGTTGGCTGAACAGGGATTCGAACTGGCGACCTTTAAGTTGCAGGTCCAACGACTAAGCCAGCATGCTCGTGAAAAAAAAAAAAAGTATTATTATTATTTTTATATTTATAATTAATAATAATAATAGTAATTATAATTTTTTTAAATTAATATTTTTCGTATTATCAAAGTGGGAAAAACACAGGAGGGTGGGAAGGAGCGGGAATTAGACAGCATCGATCCGTTCTAAGACAATGACGTGCAACAATAGGAAATGACACACACACACACACACACACACACACACACACACACACACACACACACACACACACACACACACACACACACACACACACACACACACACACACACACACACACACACACACACACACACACACACACACACACACACACACACACACACACACACACACACACACACACACACACACACACACACACACACACACACACACACACACACACACACACACACACACACACATCAACACACACACACACACAAACAAACACACACACCCACACAAATGCGATGTTTCTCAGAGAAAAGACACAATGATGATCGGAAGAAAAAGGATGGGGGAGAATAGAAAGAAGAAATATGGAAACTATTCAAAGGGAAGGAGCATACGGGAGAAGGTGAAGAAGTCAGTGGCAGGTTGAGGAAGTGAGTGGGAGGTTGAGGAAGTCAGTGGGAGATTGAGGAAGTCAGCAGGTTAGTGGGAGGTTTGAAGATGGAAATGAAAGAGTATGAAGAAATGTAATGGTTGAATGAATGCTTGAATGGACGATTGGGCGGATGAATCGATGGATACAAGTACAAATGATTTATAAACAAAAACGCTGTTCAATGAGGGTCCTTATAGAAGAAAGTCTGGTAATATGGGATAGTCGGGTAATATGGGATACCAAAGTTCTGGCTGAGTTTACATCTAAAATCAATGAAAAAAATTATGAGCTGCTCGAGATAGAACATAATACAATGAGTTACTTACAATCATTTGTATATGAAACAGTATATTACTATAATATTTGTGGTGCCGTTCTGTTTAATTGCAAAATATTTTGCTACGCTAGAACCGGTAACCAGCATGTTACTAACAGTCATTCGAGAATATAAAATTATTCGTTGAATGATTGGATTAAAAAGATTCCCTCGTATAAAAATGTATGATTTGGAGGCTTTGAAGGAGAAGAAGAATTATGGCTTAACGCGTGGAATAATGTCAAAGATAAACCAGATATCTATGACGCATGGTTCCAAGGTTGTCATAGCCAAGGGGTGGCAGTGGGGATAAGCACCCACTGCCTATAAAGTGCTCCTTTACGGCGTGCGTCTCTGTACCGCCTCTGAAAACTAAGTCCCACTCCTGGCCTGCTCCCGGCGGAACTGCTTCTACTGACAAGAAAAAGGGCAAAGGCGGGTCACTGGCGCCTTAAAGCCAGTTGCTTCGGGCAGATGGGGCTCGTCAGCCCGGGAAGGCAACCCATCTAGGAGAAGGAAAACTCTGACAACCAACCGCTGCTGCCTTGCAGGCTATCCATTCATGGAAAAGGCTTTGGGAGTCAACCCCGAGGAAAAATCAGGAGTCGGAGTCCCTAAGGCGGTGGATCGTCATCTATGATGTCCTTCCGGCAACTCCTGCAGCCAAGTCGGCTCTAAGCGTGGTGCTTGCACCCCCTTGGATCTAGCCGAGAAGGGGGTCCTGTTGTTTGGGCAGCACAAGGCCTCTACACACTTTTCCAAGGCTAGCGCCCTGGAGATGTTCACTCCAGTCTCGCTTTACGGCGAGAGCATAAACAAAGAGACAGCAGTTTACGGGTTATAAGTCCCTGCTCAATTGGCGTAGAGCTGGACGCCACG